>VXBW01005332.1:297798-322205 GCA_013400375.1 Thinocorus orbignyianus
AAGAAAAAAAAAAAGAAAACACAAAAACACACACCCAAAAAATTGGGATTCTCCTGAGCATTTATCAATGGTAAATACTAGAAGTAATGAAGTTTATGGATGAAGGTATTTTTCTCTTAATTACTCTGAAAGAAAACATACTATCAAACTTTAAACCATACTTTCATTGCTAAGTGGGGCGGTTTTTTGTGGGGAGAGTCTGATAAATTTACACTTCCCATTTCTTTTTCATTGGCAATGCAGAGGTATCTTTAACACACAAACTACGTAGGTTCCACCAACCTACACTTAACGTTTTCAGTGTAATCAAATTAGCATTGTCTCAAGCGTATCAAGTCCATAAATTTTTAAGCTGCTATAAAGCAAGAGCCGCTTAATGCAACTTTTTGTTTGTAAGGAACCGGGCAGTACTTGATGGTGTAAACACGGCCACCTGTCTCTCCCCAAGTCTTCACGTATTGTGCGAGAGCCAGCGTGAACATTTGTTCGCCTAAAATGCATGGCATATGGTTGAACTGACAATTTAATAATATCTCGATAAGGATGTTGCCAGATTTTTGGCGGGAGATAAGCATGTTTTATCATTAAATATTTGTACTGCAGTAGCACCCAGAGACCTTGAGCAGAAAGGGGCCTCGTTGTGCCAGGCACAGAGGCTTACAGAGTCAGTGACCCAGAAAGCTGACAGCCCAGGATAACCAGGCTACAGAACGAGACTGAGGAGGCTATGTTCTACCACGCTCAAAACAAATCTTCCTCCCAAATACACCTACACCTACTCATTAAGGCTTCTCCTACAAGTCGTAATTGATCTGGAGACAGAAATTGGAAGGATCTACCCTGCACCAACCTCCCACTGTGCTGAGAAACCATAGCGAATTTCATGGGAGAGAGGACTGGTTTATCTTCAAGACATTTTCTTCTTTATGCATCAGAAAGCCACACTTGAAAGGCAAAATCAACATGGACATTCATTTTCTGGACATAACAACTAGTGGCTACATTAACAGCACGACACACTGAAGCTTTGTTTCCTAGGAAGTTTCCTTTCAAACGCTGCATGTGAACATGGTTCTGGCATCACAGATCATTCTGCCTGCAAGATTTACAGCCTATTCTTATTTACAGCCCATGATCCAGTGAAAATCCCTCTTCCTCCCTCCAATTCCATGAGTATGACTTTTTGTTCCCAGGGTATCTTCTGTCCTTAACAACCAAGTGAACAGTGAACAGAGAAAAAGGATTAAGCATGAAATTGGGTCTTGGGATACCATCATTCCATTCACACTGCTAAAGCCAAGTTATTCATGTAGACATTACTAAAAATAGTTCTCCTAGGCTGTGCATTAAATCCAGTGGCAATCCCATAAGAATGGAAAACAACACCCTGTATAGCAAAGCTGCCTAAATTTTACCCTTCCAGCAGTATTTCCCACTCGGTGATTTCCTATGAAAATGGGCTTTATTAAACCATGTACCAGGAGACTGAAAGTAACTATGACCCATGGTACAACGAAAAGACGAGAGCAACACAAATTTCTAATGAAGAAGAAACTGTACACATGGAAACTTAGCAGCAAGACTACAAAAATGAAAGACGTCGTAACCAGTAGAAATGTCTCAAGTCTGAGTCACCTTCATCTTTAGACAATGGCACAAGACATTTGCTCCACTTTTACATCCACACCATGAGAATAACTGCTGCAGAAACAGGATTTCTGCACGTAGATGTTACACATCTGCTAAAGGCTGCACACAACTGAAGCAGCTGCCTTTGCAGTAGCACCATGTTTTGTGTACTGGCCATTCTACATGGGCTTGTTGTTTTTTTTTAAATATAAACACATCACACACAGATTAGCAACAAGCCACTAATATTTATATACATGTAGATACACACATATATACCCTTAAATGTGTGTGCATATATAACCTTAAATGAGGAGACTTACATCGCACAACAGCTGGTAACACCTCCTTTCCCCCTTCTCCACTCCCAAAGGAATAAGCAGGGGCAGGCTCAGATAACTTACTTTTTCTAAGGTTCATACCAACACACAAATTCTAGAATATTTTTGCCTGGCATGTGTTTTCAATTGCTTTTTGTGTATCACATTTGCTCCGACTTCATATTTAACCAAAGGTTTATATTAAGTAACCCATAGTATTTTAATTTGCCTTCACAAATCCTGTTCACAGCTGACAAGTGAACTCTGTCCTTTCTGCTGTTTGCAGACATGTCTGCACACGCAAGTCAGCTTTATTCTGCCTTCTTGCTTCTAGGACTCAAGATGTATATATACAAGACATAATTTCTAAGAAAGTTGTAACAGTTTTAGTGAGAGTGATGCTAAAAGACCAGAGACCCTTACTAAATTTCTTTTTAAAATAGCCAATGGGATTAATTTATTTAATATTTTTGAGTTCTCCTTCTCTTACCAAGAAATATGACTGGGAGCTTCAACAGCAGCAAGTACCTTCTTGATGAAGATTCACAGCTTGTAAAATTTAACAAGCCTTTTATGCACACCAATGACAGTAATACTGCATCATATTTTAGGAGCCCAATATGACACCATTAGCAGTATTTGCTATGCATTTCATCTCACATGACAAATCAAGAAAATGAAAATATGATATTTATGAAAACACATGCGTAACTTGAAAATTCAGTATGTTCCAACTATCTATCTACTTTGTTATAATTACACGCTTTCCACAAAATAAATTCAAAGCCCTTGCTTGAATGTGAAAGTGTTTCACTGGGGAGATGCACATCTTGATCTTGAACTCTAAATACAGTAAGTCCCAGGCAGAGAAAATACTAGAGTAGAAGGATATTATGCCTAATTCACAAAAGGCCACTTTTAGAATCTGAAATTCGCTTTTAAAACATCACTTGGCTGCAGTCAGGTAGCAAATTAATCCTTGCAGACAAATAGTGATAAGTGCGCTGAAATGAATTGGTTTCAATCCCGACATGAGACTCAATGGGTCAAACATCTCCTGTTCCCACCAGCTTCACCTCGTGGACTCCCTGCCATGGGGAACTGCCTGCCTCCCACCCGATCCATCAGTCCTTTTCCTGGAAGGTGAGAAACCCCAGCACAGCTTCCCCCAGGCAGACAGGGATACTAGTAGGGAGAAATCCTTTTACGACTGGAGCTCCTCCCCGCTCCTTCCTCCCTGCGTTTGCTATCATTGTGCTGTAAAACAAACTGGAGGGGAGATGTCGGGATAACAATGGCAGGAAGAGAGCTTGTGACAGCCTGGCCACAGAGTTATGGTGCCCTGAGATGGGAGGGCAGAGGTCCATGCAGGAAATGATGCTGAGACCAGGACGCTGCCCTGGCTGGCTACGGGCCTCTCAGGTCGACAAGTTTCAGGGGAGGGCAGAGGGAAAAGGAGGGGGAAATGTTATTTTGCTCTTTACCGTTTTAAAGGCAAAGCACACAGTGGCCTAGAGCTGCTGTACAGCACAGGCTGCAGGGCATTTGCATTTGCAAAAAAATCTCAAGGACTGGCACTTAGAAAAGTCCACCTTGCGAAGCTGGCGGCTGGCTCCGCTCCGCTCCACAGCGTTTTAGCACCACGCAAGGAATCCAGGCATCTCCCTGGCTCGAGTCAGGGAAAAAAATTTCAGCACCACCTCCCGCAGAGAATGGACTTCTCTGGCTCCCCAGATGACTTCCAACAGTGGCAACAAGATAGTCCTCTAAAGCAAAAAGGATCTGCCAAACCAAAACACAGGCTTGCGGCTTCCAAGGGACTAGGGTGGATTTGTCTGCTGCAGTCTCCAACACCCTTAAACACTGACTACAACAGAAGCCATGTAATAAGGAATGATTTTATTTTTTTTTTAATCACTACATTTATTTTTGACAATTCAGAATACTGTGTTTTCTAAACTTAAAAAACAAAAAAAAAAAAAAGAAAAAGAAAAATCCTTGCAAAAGGATTTCAGATTATGCTAATCTAAATTATGCTTGCTCCTTTCTGATGACCACGCTCTCTCTCCCCTCACCTTCTGCTGGAGGAGAAACAACAACATCACATGCTGCACTGCAGGTCTGGGACGGAGTGGATGTTCATAAACACTCAGTCACGTGTCTATCCTGTTTTCCACATTTCTAACTTCATGCCATTTATTTACACATTTTGAAATTCCAATATAAACATGAGTTTATATTAAAAGCTGTCCATTCTGGCAAAAGCAGAGTTTATCATTTGTTTACCCATATATACTGAAATAAAAATACAACTTCCACTTGTGTTTCTCCACCCCCATTTCAGTCAAAACTCTCATTTGGCCAAGCCATTCACAGCAGAAACACTCAACTTCGGCTGTGTACATTCTCATACTTCTGGTAACAGCTTCCCTTATATTTTACAGCCCCTCTAGCGTGTCATTGCAGCCACTGACTCCAAGGGTGGTTTTGAGCTCAGCCTCCCCATATAAATGCTTCTTTGAGAAGCTCTAGCCTGGCACCACTTTCATGCTGATGCATGTGATAGAGGCCAAAGTCTCAAAGCTATAAAACCCGGCAAGTTCAATCACCCACGGGAGCAGGAGGCGCAGCAATTCTGCCCACACATTGCTGCAGAAAAAAAAAAAAAGCATACCCAGACTTCCTGATCCGATTAGCAATTCTGGCATCAAACCCTCACCCAGACAAAGTACATGTGACTGATACTTGCCTAGGACCAGCTCAAGGTTTCTCAACAGCGTAGGCAAAATTGAATCTGGTAGCGTTACCAGGCTGGTAAGTGAGAAGCTGAGAACAACCCTAAAAAATGTGTTTTCCATTCCCTGCTGCACGATATCCTCCATCCACCTATCTCATACACATTCCCACTGCAGCAATCCCATCTTCTGTTTTCCCAAACCCAGACTCGACTAACCACATCTGCCCAAGCCTCATTCCTTCCACAAAAGCTATTCATCCTTCACCTTGCCCTACTGCAATCCTTAATCATGGCCAGGCACCTATCAGGATGCTGCAGCAGGGAAGGAAGCATCAGACTGGGGTTTTCTTTGCCTTGGGGAAAGGAGGTGGTGAGATGGGGCAAAAGCACTATGACTGAGAGTTGGACTTTCTTCTTTTACTGCTTTCTTACAAAGCTGGAGCGATGACTGATGCTGCTGACAAGGGCCTTCCTCCCACGAAAATGCAGGCTGCTCCTCCCAGTGTGGCAGAAGGCTGTGTGAAGGAGAAGTCAAATAAGACACCTGGGGAACAGGTGAGTCCTTGCAGCGTCTTGTTCAAGCGACACCAACAGCCATCACCCTACGAGCTTCACCATGCCCTGACATCCCCACATGACTTGCACAAGGGCTGGTGTCCAATGGCACAGGGAGATGTTTGCATCCCAGCTCTGCAGAAACTATCATCAGAAAGTCCATTTCCCAGTAGGTGCAAAGAAAAAGCTACTAGGTGCAATGAAGAACCTCTTTCAGGGAACAGCTTTTTCAGGGTGCATATTATATTTATATACTCATTTATATTATTCAGGGTGCACAATTATCATATTACCTTCCCTCTCAGAAGGAATGCTGTAGGCAAGGAAGAACAAGACATTTTTAAATTAAAAAAAAGAAGGGGGCGGGGAGAATGGGGCACACTTGCACAAAGCAATAGAGTTCTCCACCCCAAGAAAAGCACCATGTACAGACAATACACAAGAAAACCCCGTTGCTTCCATGTCCCAGAAAGAGAGAAGACTCAAACCCATACCTAAATGCCTCCTACAATGCAAGTGCTTATGACTTTTTTGCTGCCTTTGCAATGGCCTGAAGAAATTAGGTGAGTGGAGACCCAGGGACAAGAAGGATGACACCATGGTTTCTGACACATTACGGTTTGGGTTTCACTGTACTGTGAGCTCAGCACTCTCACTGTAGCCTTTTTAATGAAGTAATATGCTTCCTAGAAAGATCCTCTGGTTAAATATTTGGGATAACTACCACAAATAGGGTCTAGCAAAATATGGCGCTCAGAATTTTTTCAGTCTCAATATATGACAACTCCAGAAGTGGTCCAATTATAAATATTTGTTCTTAGTTTTTATTAAAGAATGCTCCCAAGTTTTTCCCAGAAATAGTTGGTAAAATATCATAAATTCTTTTTGTAAACCAAATGGCTTAAGAGAGGCCCACATACTTAAGTTTAACACAAGTCTAGCTTGATAAATTGATGGGAATATGAAGCCGGTAGGATTTAATTAATTCTTAGCCTTAAACCATTCCTTCAGTAAGTGTGAAGCTAATAATATCAAATAACTGTAGGAGAAAGATGCTTGTCATGTGTAGAGTTAATCATCAATACATTCCTGCCTTATGATTATAAAGCTGCTCATTATCTAGCACCGTGCACACAAGGAAAGATGTAACCCCTATGGTTTCTTTACCAGCCTGAATTTAAGCACCTAGAATTTTGTCCTGCCGCTCACATTTCCGTATCAATACTTTCTCTCTCAGAACACGTGCAACTTCAGTCTTCTGAAGTTTTAGGGAAAGTATCAAGCAGAAAACTCTCCTAACTGGATACATGTGGCTTGCCTAGAAAAGGCCTTGTGATGGCAAACAGGCAATGCAGCCCTACAGCCAGACTAAGTAACAACAGCACAGAAAATACAAAGTGTTTTGACAACACAACAAACTTACTAAAAAAGCCACCTTGTAGCTCCCAAGGAACACCTACCTACGCATTCTTTGTTGATACACATACAAGGGTCATTTCTTCTCTAAATCAGACACCTCTTCCTACTTACACCTCCATATGACCCCAAAGAAAGCACCTTCTGCCTACAACTCCATCTCCAAACCTGCAACCTGTCTCTCACAGCAGCTCCAGTGCCATTCGCATGTCAAACCTGTTCTGGGAAAAGCTCTCAGATTCTGCAAACACCACAGCCAAACTCCACTCTAAACCTGTGCCTACCAGTTTTCCCTTCAATATAAATCCAGGCCAAATTAAAAAAGAAAAAAAAAAAAAAAGATTAGAAATAATCATTCATTAAAATAGCTCACAGATTTCCAACACGCTTCATATGATAAATAAAGGGTTCATAATATAAATTCTCCCTTCAGGCCTGCATCACCTTTCAACTTGCCTATTTTCTACAACCTCTTCCCGTAATGTGATTTTTCAGATTAGATACGCTGGTATTTTAGACTAGAATCTAGTATTTCCTCTCTATCTTGGAAGATCTGTGCAGACCCATGGCATTGGGAGCTGACAAGCCTATTGAAACCAGGTAAGACTTTGGATTCTTCAACAATTTAAGCAGAACTACACTGGTTGCATATTTAAGTTTCTTTTGCACGCAAATATGCAGAGATTATGCAGTAACTTTGTTTGCCAGGGAAGCCTGGCATTAATACTTACTTATTAAGAAAACTTGTCCTACACACGCTAGAGCTTCAACACAGCTCAGGGAAGTTCCTGGGCTATGAGGAACTGCTTGTACTTCTCATTTTGCCATCTCCAAGGAGTCTGAAGCTATCAGACTTTTTCTGCTAGTTCTGATCCGTATGCTTCCTGGCATCCCGATTTTGACAACATGAAGTACCACACACTCCCTAAAACTGCCAAGTAGAATTTGCTGTGGGAACCTACCAAGCCATCTTTTTGATGCCTTCCCCAAATTAACCTGCACAGCTAAGAGGGCAACCTACATTGGTTAAACAACCAATTACTCGGACTCCCATCAAATATTCAATATTGCAAATATCCAATATTGTGAGAAAGAAGTTCTGCAACACCAGTGTACTTCCTGAGCACCCAGGGAGCAAAGTGACAAAGTAGTAAAATAAGCGTTAAATAGAGGATTCGATGGTTAACTACAGAATGTTGCTAAGTAGCAGGCTTCAAGAAAACATGAGTAGTCTCCTCATCAAGAACAGAGACGATGAAGCAATTAAAGGGCAATTTAAGAGTGGATTATGCAAAGCCTAACTTCTTCAGGAGAGGAATGGCAAAAAGGTAGCTCTCATATGCATAGGAAGTCTCACTGAATCTAGACTTCAGATTTGCACTCAAACATGTACTACGTACCTGGCAACACAGTTTGTCAGCTAAACTCAGATGAGCTCAACAGCAAATGTCAGTGTAAACTTAACTCTGAGGCTAACTTCAACATCTTAAGAAACCAATTCAAGCTCTTGTGCACGAGCTTCCACACATAATCAAGGGGCTAAAATATTCACCCATGTCAACCTGCCCTTCTACCTGCAGTTTGTTTTTCGCTGGTAACTTCTGCTTGTGTTAAATGGGTAAGGGCACGTCTGAATCACACTCCATTTGTCACCCACTGACAAAAATCAAGCCAACATGAGAATCTTTCAGCTACGCAGCTAAAGGAACACATGAGCCAGATACAAGATTAAACCAACTCACCAGCAAAACCCAGTCTATTGGATCACTGACCTACTCCTCTCCAAGAAGCGCTTGGCTGCAAGTCAGTGCTGTTCCAGGAAACACCAACGAAATACTGGCAAAGCCCCCATACATAAAAGGAGGTGCAGGACCCACCTCAGAAAGCCAGCCTTTCTCCCAACATGGTCGGATGAAGTTGCATGAACACCAAGATCCAGAGCAGAGCACTGGCTATACTCTTATTTTTGAAGACACTCTCAAAGTAGACATGACTTTCTGACCTACCTTTCTACTTCTGTGATTCACCACAGACATGGAGCTGTGTGTTTGACTAGACTAGAGATATACAGCCACAGGTTGACCACCTACTACGCTTAAATAGCTATATGGGAAGAGTCCTCTTAGTTCATCCTCTAATGAAGATCTCAATATCCCTTTCCCAGCCATCTTTCAACATTTAGCTATCAACAGGCTATGAATGTCACAGATGCCTTCATGTGTAAGTAAAAACAACAGCATTCACAGGCTGTTACTGAAAAAGTGGAATACAAGATGATCTGTCAGGCATTTCATAGTAAAAGAAGCATTTTGGGAGTTGGGTTAGCCAGTCAAACACTCAAACTCAGGTTATTCTTACTCCCAGGCCATCTATTTTCAAGTCATTTATACAAGTACCAAATATGAAGGGACAGATGATTTCACGAATGCAAAGAATGAAACCCAGGACTTTCCATCCAAAAATGCACCAGAACGTTTCTCGGGCTATAGACAAGCACAAGGACGAAGTCACTCACTCAATGTCAAAACACAGTTACCTCCAAGGTGCGATGAAGCAGCCACTCCGCTTAATCACTTGAGGGGTTGTTTATAAAAAAGGAAACGAAGCTCAACTTCTCCAGCTGAAGCTGAGAAGAATTCAAGGCAGGCAGAAAGTAATTATTCAGCTGGAGTTTGGCCAGGATGCTGGAGTTAGAACTGCTGTTCCTGCAGACTGTGTCAGGGGACTATGCAATGACCACCAGCGCTGTCTACTGAGTCATCAGCACCACTTCCCGCAGAACTCGGGTTCTCCTTGGAAATCGCCCATTTCTGGATTGAGCAAGCCCATCCCCAGTCGGTTTGGGAACAAGGCAGGATGAGGAGGAAGGGCGAGAAGTATAACTATTAGAGTCACTTTCAAGAGCAGTAAAATTTACATGGATTAAAGGGATGAAATCTTTATATATAGTAAAAAGGATAATTACAATGAAGGCATCTGTCTAGCTGGCACCACCTACAGCAAGACCTGCAAGCAGTAATTGTACAATAACAACGTGGTGTTTAGTGTGAGGTTTAGGACATTCTGCCAGAAAACCTAAAGCATCCAGGTTGTAAAACACTGTAATAAGTAGGTAATCCCCAGCCTGGCGTCCAAGTTACTGCCCTAACCTGTTCCTTATGATTATAAAATGTCTCAATGTCAGCAGGTTCACTCTGAGTCAGAACTGAAATAATAAATGGCTTATTTTCCATCCTGATGGAGGAAATACATCACGGCTTATTGTGGCTCACTGAGGCTTTTTTTTTTTTTTAAACAGGAAAATGTAAAAATAACCAAGTCATTCCGCCTTATTGCGCTTATTTTTGATTAACAAAGCCCTTATTACAATCAAATTAGAAAAGAAAAAGCATGTTTTCAGTATGGTCTGCAAAAACAATACCTTAGGAAAAAATACAGAAGAAAAAATACAGCACAAACAGCCAAAGAATATGAAATTTGTGACAAATAGCCTCTTTGCCAAAGTGATTCCACTACTTCGCTCCTGTAAACAACGAGTTGCCTGAGCTGAGGTAAAGGTCCAGGCCCTAACCTCGCCTGTACTTTCGCTCCCAAGAAGCTGTCTTTAATCCGATTCCAGCACTCACAACATGCTCACAACCGCGCAGCTGTGCATTTGCACACCCAGGAGCTCCAGCTGGAAGCTCCAGAGGAAAGGCGCCTACCTCTTGCTTTGTGCATTGTTGGCAAGCAAAGACTCCCCTGCCCAAACATTACATACAAACCTCACAAATCGTCCCACTGAAAAGTACTAAGAATAAGAATAAACACCAGCATCCCCAAAAACACTCATCCTTTACCTAAGACAGAAATGTGGAAGAGTAGGAGTATTGCAAGGAAAGTATAGACAGCCCTTACACCACTTGCAACCTTAAAAGAACTGTAGAACAGTAGAAGAAAATAAGCATCATTATTTTACAGACTTAAACAAAAAGCACAGACATATTAAGACGGCGATTTCAAGTTCAAATTTGGAGCACATGTATTTTTATATGCATATACAGTGGCCTACATACATAGAACATGAAAAGCAACAGATTAATACAGGAAAACAAAACAATAGAATAGAACAATACAGAAAAACCCATAAGCAAATTATATATAAAAATCTTAAACAGCATCCTTTTTTAAAAAGGAAGGTAAAATACTTAAAATAATGGAAAACACAAATATACTTGTATTTGCACAAAGTCTAAAAGGAAAAAAATCCGGGCTGAATATCACGAAGATAGCCCTGATTGCTTCCAAGGGAAATATCTGTCTCAAAGGATTGCAAGCTCCATGACTCTGTACATTTGAAATATACAGTAATTGACATTGGGCATACAAAGAATGCAAAATTATTTGAATTAAAGTAACATGTATTGAGAATATAAAATTTCTACAATATTTCATTATAGGAAACAAAAAGACATTTTTCTTCATTACCTGTAGAATATCAAATTGTAAACTAACACTTTAGACTGGAGTATGAAAAGCAAATGCTAATTTCCAGAGTACTACTGCTAATAAACTGGTAATCAATAACTACTAAGTTATCTGTGACCGAAAGTCTAACACTGTACAAAAATGCAGATAGAAGTACAAAGTTGCTGTTCAAGTGGCTTCTCTTGATTGTAAGGGTTTTTTTAAACATACAGTTTAAGTATACAAACGAACAAATTCAACTTAACACATATCCTTTCTGCAGCTTCTTATGCAAGCTTCGGTAACTTGATTTTATCATGACCTTGAAAACCTCAAGATCCTTAGGGTTACAGCGGTCAGAACTCAGAGCTACAATTGCAGCAGGCCAGACCTTTTCTTCCCATGCATGTTTTACCATGCCAGAGTTTGCCTGTGACACACACTGCAGTGTTGGTTTCCACCCCATGCTGCTTTCTAGCTGAAAAGCCCAAATAATTCAAGTTCTGTTTTCCTGCTATCCATCAGCCCTAATTCTTGGCAGCCCTTAAGGCAGCTACTTAAAAGGAATAATGGCCTTGCAATGGAGTCATGGGACTTTGACTCATGGCCCCAGATTCAGCTCCAGGTTCCACCACCAGCCCCAACACAGCTCCAGCCCTCTCCCTTGCCCCATCTCCTCCTCAGCTGCCCCACCACCTTCAGCAAGGACACCAAAACCCCTCTCTCCTCTTTGGCCTCCCTAAGCTTTAGACTATTTGGTGGAGGCTTCTGGTACATTCAGGGTTGCCTTTGCTTGCAATTGCTCCTCTCAGCTGTCCTCCATACAAATACATGTCAAAGTAAGTGAAAATACTGGCATGTGAAAGGTTGATACAATAAAGCTATGCAAGTACAACAAGCCATGCCATGGTTTCCTGCAGGTCTACCTCCCCCCTGCCACATCCCTTCTCATGGGCATGACCTCACTCACACTTCTCATGGGTATAACCTCAACTCCACTATCCACATCCCCCTTTCCAACTTACTTTCACTCATCAATTTTGCAGGTCCCAACACTTCAAGCCCCCAGTGCATGGCCCCCAAACTCCACAGCATCCTTCAGCCACTCCTAAACCACCAGGGCCACAACAGAGCTTGGACCAGCCTGCAAGATGCTGCCCACCAGAAGCAAAAAAGGAGATGCCAAGCAAGGCTTTTTAGCTCTGGAATTGAACCACCTCTTTTTTTTTTTCTTTTTTTCTTTTTTTTTTTTGTTACATTTCATGATGTTTTATGACAGTTACCCATAATAATGAATATTACAGTGATGAGCACAGAAGCTGGATTCATTACTGCCATGTGACTCATTAAAGTTTGTGCTGAACTCAGTAAAGTTTCCATAATTTTTGGGCCACATCTCACATCCGAGCTACACTTCAAAAAGTGTTATAAATCAGAACAATTTTGGTGACAACACTACAGGGAAGCACAAGCACCCGGCATTTGAAATGGCAAGAAATTAGGATTTAGAAATATCCCACAGATACATTTAGAGCTTTTTAATTCCTTTCACACTTTTTTCAGCGCTTAAAAATGCAGGAAGAATGGTTCATTTCAGGCTTCTGGATTTATTTATTTTTAATTTATTTCCGTTTTGGCTTGTGATGTGAACAGATCCGTTCAATGACATTACACAGCACTGCTTCTGGAGGCAAAAGTCTGCTCTTTTCTATCCTAAACCAGTAAGGGCAAAAAAATATAATCTCCTCCTTCTGACCCAAAGATCATGGAAAAGAATACATGTGTCTAAAGACAAGGTTTGCAGACAGACGTCATACCTTGCACTGGACAACAAAGTTGGAAAAAGCACACAAGCTTTGAATTGCACAAGCTCTAACTTTTTATTAGTTTTCTTTTCTGCACAGGAATAGCAGTATTTTCTTAAATACAATGCATAGTTGGTTACCTTCCCTATTAATTGCAGTTTGTTTATAACATTCATTTAATTCTATATCTTGTTCTTGTATTCTCATCTGCATGTAAAATGTTATTGAAGAGTTCATGCTTCCAGGTAAAGATTGTTTTTCTGAACTAATAGGAAATCCTGTCAAGTTACAGTTTTTCTGTATAACAAACCCTTCCGTTACGTAGCAGTTAGCATACCTTTAAGATAATCCTTTTCTTTGTGACACACATTGTCTTCTCTTTAGAAAGTAAGACTTTCCTTACTAAGCCTCAGCAAGAGAAAGTGGGATTTTACAAAACAAAAAACAAGAAAAACACAACAACTCACGATTTAACTCACATTTCAAAGCCTGCTCATTTCCTCTCTCGCCTTTTCTTATAAACACCACAACCAAAACACATTTTTATGCTTTGATTTTCAAAACTCTACTACTCTCAAATATGAAGAAATTTCTCTGCAACGCACTGAGGTTACCGGCATGTTATAGCCTTTGTTCCCATATCGAAACCATCCAGCCTTCGCAGACTTTCTAGGAAGCACAAAACAACTTGCAGTTCAGATATTTCTTACGTCTGTCCTGGGAGTGTGCAAGCCTGAGACTGACAGACGTCAGGGCCATCCCTGGCTCAAAGAGCACGTTTCATCACACACAACCAGGATGCACAGCATTCCTCTGTTTCCCTGGTCTTGCTTTCAAACTGGAAAAGGTGGAGAACCCTCTCAGTCTGCAAATGAATAGAAATTATAGAATCATGAAATGGTTAGAGTTGGAAGGGATCTTAAAGATCATCAAGTTCCAACCCCCCTGCCACTACACCAGGTTGCTCAAAGCCGCATCCAGCCTGGCCTTAAACACTTCCAGGGACAGGGCATCCACAACTCCTCTGGAAAACCTGTTCCAGTGTCTCACCACCCTCACAGGAAAGAATTTCTTCCTGATATCTCATCTAAATCTCCCTTCTTTCAATTAAAACCATTACCTCATCCTATGGGGTGGTACACTTCCTGACCAAGAGTCCCTCTCCAGCACTCCTGCAGGCTTCCTTTGCCTATGCTACGTGTGAATGGTGTGGTGCCGCTCAGTGTTTGGGAAACCAGAGATCGTAAGAAGGGAGTCAGGCACTGGTTAAACCCCATGTAAGGCTGTCACCTTTCAACCTCCTTGGAGGAGCAGACTGTTGCTACTGCATATGACACCTATGACTTCTCCACAGACTAGGAGATTCTTGTCTTTATAACCTTTCTTAGGCAACCTTCTTCCTAGTTCTTTAGTAGCTACTGTGGTATGGGCAAGAAGATGTCAGGAGCTTGCTTCCCAAATCAGTTTGCCAAAATATAGCCTGTACAGAGAGAAACCCAGAAGTTCCTAAAATCTCAGCCTCTGCACAACAGGGCAAACTGGGCCAATCCCTCAAGGAACCAAAACACAAAGTCCTCACATGAGCTGAAAACAACATGGTCTGAGATACCATCTTAGTCCCAGATGTTCGGGACTACAGGCTTGAATTTGATGAGGTTATTTTGTCAACACTTGAAATCATCCCTTGGCCTTTTCCCTAAGCAGATGGTGCCTCAATATTTGAGCCTAAAAGGACCCCTAGGGATGTTCACAAGAGCTGCCTCCTCTTTCGGGAGTTATTCAAGGTGCCTGATGAAGTTCCCCACGTGAACAGTTACAGCAGGAACCTATTCTGAACCAGCCAGCAATCCCAAATAGCCTCCCAAACTAAAAGCAGACTACCTAACCCTCTTCACATCTAGCTGTTTTCTTTCCCTTCTCCTGTTACCCAAGGGCTTTTCTTGCAACACCAAGAGATACTTTGAATCACAAAAGTCAACACATGGAAAGGAAGGACTAGGATCAACTAAAGGCAACTATTGGGCTTCCTAACTTCAGGCAACCTCACACACAGCTCAGAAGAGGACTGTGGTCTACACACCAGCTAACTGGGCAAAGGGACAAAGAAGAAACCTCCGTTTCTTACTTTGAAGCTTCGGTGGTGCAGAGGAGCCTCAGAACCTCATCAGGCTCTCGCATAACCGGTTCCCATCAGCAGTTACACACATGATCTTTAGGTTGCCAGTACAAGATGAAGTCAAATCATAAATGGTAAGCGAGTTCTGCTTTTCTTACTGGCACTATCTGTGGGAACATTAATGCATGATTTACATGTCAATGGAAAAAAGGTGTTAATGGGGAGAGGGAATATTCAGGTCAGGACAGATATGTTTTGTTACTCTATTTCTAGTCCTCATGTAATAAAACTCAGTATAAGTGGTACTTTAGCAAGTCAGCAGCACAAGCAATAAACCTCGTCAGAAGTTTCTGACAATAAAAGTATATTCTGCTCTCTGACATTTTTTCCCCTTTAATTTTGCAAGGAAGTTTCACATTTCAGTATAATTCAGACCACGTTAAAGACATTTCTAGGAAAAAGCACATTTCCTACAGCAAAGCTCATTTAACAGTCACTTAACAGCAACAAACTTAAAGCCTTGGTTGGCAATTTCAATTTCTCCTCTGCATGATTCATTTATCCCTGGGATAGGCCTGAGCAAGGGATTCTCCCAGCAAAAGGCAGACTAATGAAATTATTTCAAGTCAGTCAGGTATTTGCTTTCTGCCATCCAGCCCCAATGGCAAGATCTCTTGTAATAGCAGATCTCCCAACGTCCAGAAAAAAAAAAAAAGACATTCACAGGCTAAACACTGTCTTAATCAGAGCCGAGAGGCAGAGCTCTTACAGTCAGAAAGACATAAATGGTATCACTGTCTCATTCTCGTTCCTAATCTTTCACGCTGCGTTGGAAAGCGGCTTATAGAGCGCATATATCTCTTCTGCAGTTTCCGTGACCTCCAGGGAGGAAGAAAGACAGGACTCAAGTCAGTCGCCTCAAAAGTTTACCGAGGGCGGCACAGCAAACTCTCCCATCATGTCCTCATCCCCAGCCTTGCGTGCAGCCACAGGGCACTGCAGGGATGCCACCCCCAGAGCTGGCTCATGAAAATGAAATGCCAGCCCAAGCCACAGCTGCAAATTCAGCTGGTGTGCTACTAAACCCTGTTGTTCAGCTGAACAACTGGAGCAGTTTGGAAACATCTACCTCAGAAGAAATCTTCACAGCCACAACGCTGCCCTGGGTCACAGATGGGCTAACATGAAAGGCCTGAAGCCCTCAGCCTAAGTTGTGTTTTATTCACGCATCGACCACTGCTTCTTTTACACAACGTGCCTAGCTAAAGACACCTAACCTGACAAGTTGGTTTTGATGTAAATATTTCCTACCTCTGTCTCTACTCAGATTATTACTTGAAATTAAGATGCTTGGTGCACTTTCGCTTCAGCCTGGCTTCCAAAGGACAGGCTGCAGCATCAGTTCATCTGGGTATTATCTATGCTGCATGGCATGGTAGCTGGCTGGCACTGAAAAAACACAGCAAATACCAGCTCTTGCCCCAGGAATAGATAAGAAACATGGGGGAAAGATCAAGCAATGATGTCAGTAACTATGGTGGTTTCTTCTCTTCCTTGTCTCCCACTGACCTAGCCAAGCTCCAACAGCTTCTCCCTCTCTCTCCCTTGGGAGAACCACTCAGCCCTCCACCTCCTCTGGTGTTCCTTCTCTACACCTGCAAACAATTCTCTTGCTCTGGTCACCTTTCAAAATGAGAATATTTCTTCTCAGCTATACAGGTTTGAAGTTGATAGCTTTTATTTCACACACCTTCTGCACACCTGAAAGCTTGCCAGCCTTTTCCCCACAGTACCCCTGGCTCTAAACTAAGGCACTGCCTCCTTTAAGAGCATCATGACGTTGCCACGACTATTTCCTATGTTTTCAAATCCAATGCAGAGTGCAGTCACATGCTCCTGTTTATACATCCCATAATACAAGGCCCCTATTTATCAATAAGTGTCTTGAGGTGCAGAGCCAAGCCCAAGCTAATAAAAACCTGCTAGGATTATCTGCTGGCGTTTCACATCAACAACAGCAGTGGCCAGGGAAGAGTGAAGGGAAATGAGGATGCAGCAGTGGAAGTCCAAAGAGTAAAGAGCAAAAGGAAGGGGCTGCTACAGGTATTTGAAGAGTTGGGGAATAAAGAGAGGGGAGAAGGCAAGAGAAATAGAGGCCTAAGCATTTTATACTTTTTTTTTTAAACTCTAATCCAAGGCTCTAAAGAATGACTTGAAAAAAATACTCAGGCACACAGACAAACGCTATGTTCTGCTCAGTAAATAACTAACCATTGGAACCCATGGCTGCAGGATAACTACTGGAAAATAACTTGCAGTGATTAAAAAGGGATTAAATGGGTTTTATAAACAACAGTATCTGTTGTTAAACATGCTAAAATAAAATTACAAGAGTTAATAACCCATTTGCTTCAGGGCATAAACTAATCCTCATGTAAGGGTAACAGAGATCTGCCCGCATGTCAGCTCAATATCTGGTGCAACAACTCTTCTCCATAGGCAAGTAATTTTTGCTTTTAATTCCTGGCATTTAAAAATTGTTTTTCTTGCCTGAAAAAGAGAGCATGGTATTGTTCAGGCCTTCAACTGACCTCACATAATTAATTCTGGAGTTTACCAGATATATCATTCCCTTGAGGGGAGGGGTGAAATGCATGAAAAGGGAAGAGAACAGTTCAATTGCTCCACACTTCAATATTCTGCTCTCAGTGTCTTCAAACACAGTTCATCAGTGCACTAAAATGAAGCACACAAGATAAAAATTCTTGTAAAAAGCTTAATGACATGAACAAAGCACAAAATCTATTAGTACTTTTCAATGTAACAGTAAACCAGACAAATCAGTCGATGAGAAAATTAGATCTTTAGTACAGGTAGCAGGAGAAGATTTTTAATATGTTAAAACAGAAGAATTTACTCTGCCCAGTAATAATTAAAGCATTATCTAATATCATAGACTGTTCTCAGAGATGGGATAGGGTTGAAGTACAAACTCCTCAAGGTTCCAGCCCTCTCCAATTCCAAACCCATGAACCTTACTAACAGATTGGCTAGTCTCCCACATAATTGCTTCTGGACAAAACACACGATGGGACACAACATGTCCAATGCTCTAGTGTGGTTATGAATTTTTGGTTTCAAATGCCAGCTTGCTCTTTCCCACAGGTAAGAAAACTGTGTGCTAGGGATGCTCCTCCCCTGGATCAGAGCTCCTGGAAGAACAAGGTTTGAACATCAGCACTACAGAACTCATTCCACAACTGACCCTTCCCTCTACGCTGCCAGGCTACCTGCTCCAGTTGCATGTGTCTACAACTTTTTTACCATTATTTTTTATTTTGAGTGAGGTGCAAATTGAAGCTGCCTCGGTTTGGCAATCCCAATGGTCAACATTTGAACTGTGTTTTAAAAAAAGGACTTTGCAACGCTTCACTTCAACTCACTAGCAGGTCAGATCAAGAGTGCCCTGCACCTTGTGAGTCTCTGCAAAGTTTGGCACTGACCACCCAACAGAGCACTATCAGCGCTGGAGCCACATGTTAAACTGATAACCAAAGTGAAAAATATAAAACACCTGCTAAGAATAAATAAAAAAAAGCTCTGAAACTTAAATTAATTCTGCAGTGAATGCAAACATACTGTTTCAGACCACTGTATGTACGTATATATTCCCTCTCCTCCCCTACTTACTGCTGAAACAGCAAAGCATGCATGGCAGATGGCATGATTCATCTGAAAATTACTATAGCAGCACTCTATTAGCCTCTAAGGAGTAAACTAGGATAAAAATATTCCAAATGTTAACTTAAACTAGGCAGTTGTCATGAGGAGTCGTCAGGTAATTCTACTTGCTTAGTTTGCAGAATTTTTCTGTCAATCAGCAATAAGCATCACAGATGAAAATATCACCATTTATTTGTTCTACCTACCAGGAATTAGCACAGAAACAATAAGGGAATCAACTGAGGGACAAAAAGGTTTATTTTCTAACACAACAGTAAAAATGCACCAGCCCACATCAGGCCATGAACCACAACACACCACGTTAATGACAGCACCAGCCCCTTATGGTTTCTAGAGGCTCCACATCTTTGCTGGGAGAACAAATTCATAGAATCATAGAATCATAGAATGGTTAGAGTTGGAAGGGACCTTAAAGATGATCGAGTTCCCACCCCCCTGCCATGGACAAGGGCACCTCTCCCTAGAGCAGGTTGCTCAAAGCCCCATCCAGCCTGGCCTTAAACACTTCCAGGGAGTGGAAGCCCAGCAGCTAGATGTACATCTTCTCAGTTGCAGAAATGGAAGAGACCTCAGGAAGTCTATCCCCTGCCCCAAGGCATCAGTGATTATCTCCAAGACATTTGCAAGAAGTTGCTTGGTAATAACATCCACCAAGAGAGCCAGCCTCAGCCCCTGTCATAGCCCTCCAGCCCACTCACAGGTCAGCAGAGGGCACAGGTACCAGCAGACACCCCCAAGGAGGTGAGTGAAGGCAGTGAGGGGGCATCACACCTCTGGCGCAGCTGCTCGGGGTTCCCAGGGCACTGCTGGTCACCAGCCTGCATGCCATGCAGGGTTACTCACCAGGGATGTGACAAAACAAATGCCAGTGTCACATTCAGTGTCAAAGTAGCTCTACCAATCAGCCTGCCCAAAAAACACAGTTAGAGCGCCATGCCATCAGTCCAACTCCTTCACACAAAAGACAAGGGTCATTGGTGCTGCACGTCTTCTTCCAGAGAAATTAAAAACCCTAGGAAGTAGGGAATTGGGTTCCCAGTTGCAAGGAACACTGAGCACTCACTCACAGACCTATTGGACTAGCACATGATGCCTCCCACCGAAACTTCATCACTCATTTGAAAAAAAAAGAAATAGACGGTTTGAGACTGTGCTGACAGTGCAAAAACTCCCTACAGTGCGGGACACTGCCCCAGAGCTGACTACCGTAACATTAATTGACTCTGGGCCCCAAGCTAAAAAACTCCTTCCCAAATAAACAGTGAGCAAGAACTAATTTATTTTTTTGCTCCATCAACAATAATCCTCAGTCAACAGAACCTGAATATTTGGTGTGCTTTACAATGCAGGTTAACCAACCAGGGGGTGAAGTCAGTAATGCCATTGCCCTCAACTTTGGGGAGAAGGTGGTGAAACTGTGCTTAATGTCATCTCATCAAAAAGGCGTTTTCTACATATGTATACGCTACCACATCAGCCCCATTGCATAACCGGGTTGTGTAATCACTGCAAATTCATTTACATCTTCATTTTTGTTCCAGAGCTCCAGAAGGGGAAGGAGAGATCACTGTCAATAGATGGGGTGGACTTTGCAGAACTGGTCTCCTCAGCCACAGGACGATGGTCTGAAAGAGGGGTGGGATGTGGTGGGAGGGCACCAGAGCTCCACCACTAATGCTGCTACTGCTCACCAAGAACAGACATTGGGAGCAAAGTCTTAGCTAGAAACCTCAAAGCAAAGGATGACTTCATAGCATCAGCGAATGACTAGTGCTGGCTTGGACTGCAAGCAGAGAAGATTATGGTTTCTCCTTTTAATACCTACTCCTATGTCATTGCCACAGAACTGTAAAGAAGAAATACGCAAGAGTGTAGTATCAGGTTTTCATAGACTGAACAAACTGGATTATTCAAGAGCAACTCAAGTCTCTTAACAAGCACGGAAAAGTCTGCATTAAGATAGCATCTCTTTATTTTCCCAAAATCAGTTGCAACAGGCTGCTTTCTTAAATACGGATTTAAATGCCCATCCCCATTTTTACTTCAAGAATTACTACATTTGTGGACCAGGACTCAACACACCAGCAGCAGCAGGGACCAGACTCTGCTGGTCTGCATTAATACTCCACCATCTAGAAGACACATTCACACAATGTCAGGAGACATCAGCTCTTGCAGCAAAGGCAAACTCTCAGCCATAAATATCTGACACGACAGTTTTATTCAGAGACTGTGTATATTCATCAAGGAAAAAGGGGAAATAAGGTCAAAAAAAATCCATACCCCAACCTGAGCTCAAAGAGAAAGCCCCTGGTTCAGCCCTCTCCATCCCTGAGGTTTCCCAGCACCATGCCACCTGCCTTTAAAACACACAAATGCCTTCCAGCTCTACCTTAGTGTCACCCCAAGGAGGGCAGGGCCAAGATACTGTAACAACTATGAAAAAGGGAAGCTTTTAAGCATGCAGTCACACTCCAGGGTTTTTTTCATATCTAAAAAGAAAAAAAAAATATTTTTTTCTTATTGCTTCCTTCACTATAGATTTCTGGATATTAATCAAGATCTAAATATACCTAGCTAGATAAAAATATGTACTGCATTTTTATTTACGTTGGAATTATATAACCCAATTTGATCAGATCACACGTGAGGCTGCATCCTCACCCTGAATTTGGAATAGCTTCTAGTTTGAGCTGCAGTTCCATCAGCTGAGCAGAGCAGAGCTCAGCTCAGAGCAGCGGGGCTGAAGTAGGACAAGCGCAGCAGCAGCGAGAGCCAAACAGCAAGTGCAAATACCTGGGCCAGATCTGGCTCCAGCAACTCAACCTTCCTTAACATCACCACAAACCTCATTTTAAAAATAAATAAATCAATAAAATCAGTTGTGATATTAACGAGTCTAATTAGTAAATTAGAGGTGATTCTCCCTCTCTGCTCTGCGCTCGTGAGAACCCACCTGGAGTACTGCATCCAGCTTGGAGCCCTCAACATAGAAAAGACATGGAACTGTTGGAACAGGTCCAGCAGAGGAACACCAAGATGATTAGAGGGATGAAGAACCTCTTCTGTGAGGACAGGCTGAGAGAGCTGGGGCTGTTCAGCCTGGAGAAGAGAAGGCTCTGGGAAGACCTTCTAGCAGCCTTCCAGTATCTGAAGGGAGCCTACAGGAGAGCTGGAGAGGGACTCTTTGTCAGGAAGTCTAGTGATAGGACGAGGGGTAACGGTTTTAAATTGGAAGAGGAGAGATTTAGGTTAGATGTTAGGAAGATGTTAGGTTAGATGTTGGGAATCACCCAAGAATGGGCCCAAAGGACACCAGCGCTTCAGCAGGATCCCACCAGCTCTGGCACAGAGCATCCACTGGGTCACAGCTCCAACACCCAGAGACACCTACACAGCACATCACCCTGCCAGCGCCCAGACAGGAACCAGGCTTCCCCAAAAAGCCTTCTGCTCACACCTTCCCACCTCTCCATGTCTTCCAACCCTTGCCTCCGAGAGGAATGCTGCGAAGGGCAGCCCTGGGAGCCGGCCCTGTAGCACTCTAATGCTGGACCCCACAGCACAGTGCTCAGGGGAAGGGGGTGAAGGGGGAAAGGAAGAAGGGGATTAACCAAACAGTTACAAAATTACACCTGCTAATTACTCACTTCAAAAGGGAGCCAACAGTGGGGATAATCCCTCTTCCCTCAGCACACCACCTTCAGAACCAGGTTTTCTGGGAGAAGGGGTTGTGGGGGTTGCAAACAATTATATTAAATTTGAAGTTTCGCATCTGAAGAGAACATTTTTGGAAAGAGAAATCAACACGTTAGCAGTGAGCAGGAGCACGGAGCACATAATCTTTTCACATTCTGACAGGGGAGAACTGCGGAGGCCTGTTATGAAGCATCTCTGAATAACAGCATCTTCATTTTCTGAATATCTAATTAGGAGTTTCTATATATTGCAAAGCATTGCTATAAGATATAATTTAGTTGGCAAACACTAAAGATCTCTCAGTCTGCAAGTATGCTTTTGGCAATCAAAATTTAAATCTGGATATATATCCGAGATATGTACAGCACAGGTACTTTTTATTTTTATTCTGACAATTAGATTCAAATTAGCAGATTAACTCAAATCGGTTCTAAGCAAATCACCCACCACCACCACAACAATGTATTTTTGGATTGTTAGTATCCTTACTCCCATTAGCAGCTTCAAATACGTTTAGCATATATTAAGGGGCAGCAGACGAAGTGAAACAAGTTTTGTCTAAATCTAAAAAGGCTACAGATGCCAGAATTTAGCACCGACTCAGACCTGAAACTCACACATGCCAAAAAACCATTTGCTATTGTGCTAATTCCCACTGTGGGAACTGAAAGGCAGCTTCATGTAACACAACGGGCAACAAATCCATTCCTTTAATTTCAGTCGCCAAATTTTAATTAATTTCCATCCAGGCAAACATTAAGCGTTTCTGCTGATCTTGCAGGATGTAAGCTCATTTGCACAATAAATGCGGTCTAACAAGTCACCACATTTATAGCAAGTTGCTTCAGTCTTATCTTACTGCGTAGTTTGAAAAGTCAGTCAGTGATGGGTAAGTGAAACTCCACCCACGTCACAGTTTCTGGAGCTAAGCACAAGAAAACTGAAGAAGTTGCTACCTTCTCCTTCCGAGCCTGCCAACAGTATTTGAACAATTAAGAGTCCATATTCTGAACCAGGTGCACAGCCCTTGTTTAGGAAGGGGAGAAAAAGCATGTCGTTTTCATTTCCATTTGCTTCCACAAAAATTAATGCCTGTATCCCATTGCTCCAGAGCTCCCCTTCCCAAAAAAGGGTGGAGTCAAAGCCCCTCTGCTGCCCGCTCGTGGTAACTGCCAAAAAAGAGGAAGGGTGGGGGTGGGGAAAAAAAAAATAAAAAGGAAAACAAATTAAATTGTATATATTTTTCTAGGTCAACATATAAACAAAACAGTCACAAGTTTTGCCTATGCCAGGAGGCACGTAGCACCACAGCATGAAAGCAGAGACCATCACCTGGAATAGGGATTCCCCAGAAGGCAGATGCACCAGCAGTAAGGGCAGCAGAGCAGCCAGGGAACCAGCAGCACGGAGCGGCTGCTGCCCATCCACACAGGGCCAGCTCCAACCCAAAGATTTAAAATCAGCTCCAGCAGTGGTGTACGGCGTTCCCAGATGCAGCACTTTTGCTCCCTTGCTGCTCTCCTCCTCTGGAACATCAAAACGGAGTGAAAGAGCAGTGCCCCAGCTGCTCGGCTCCCGAGCTGGGGCTCAGTCTCACCTCTGCATCTCTCATCTCTACAAACCCTCAACTTTCCCCAAAACTACAGTTTCCATGGAGAGCACAAAGGCTGCTTATAACTCCTTCATGTGTGTACGCCACTCATTACATTAAAAAAGAAATTTAAAAAAGTGTTCAATTTCCTGATTTCTGTGCATGATGAAAATTTCATTATGGCATTAAGTAAATTAAAAGAGAGGGGAGTCTCTAAAATATTTGGAGGGAGATGTCAGGACCCAAGAAGCAGAGAGCAGCCCACTTCATCATTTCACATCCTGGTGCAGGAGAAGCATGAGGGCTTTGCATCAAGTAGCATCTGAACAACAGGTATTAAAAAAAAAAA
>VXBW01005334.1:0-13124 GCA_013400375.1 Thinocorus orbignyianus
GCACAGGCCCACCTCTCCAGCCCCAGACCTCATCCAGCTCCCTCTGGATGGCATCCCTTCCCTCCAGTGTGTCGAGCTTGGTGTCATTAGCAAAATTGCTGAGGGTACATTCTGTTTCACTGTCCATATCTCCAACAAAGATGTTAAACAGCACTGATTCTAGCACCAACCCCTGAGGAACACCACTCATTGCTGGCTGGCACTTGGACATTGAGCCATTGACCACAACCCTTTGAGTGCAGCCATCCAGCCAGTTCCCAATCTACCGAGTGGTCCATCCATCGAACCTGTGATTTTTCTGATTTGGAGGCCAGGATGTCGTGTGGGCCAGTGTCAAATGGTCAGAACTGGTGACTGCTGTGTAAAACCAGCACCTGAGGTATCTGGGCCATGAAAATGATCAAGGGGCTGGAGCACCTCTGCTACAAGGATAGGCTGAGGCAGCTGGGGTTGTTCATCCTGGAGAAGAGGAGGCTCCCAGGAGACCTAAGAGCAGCCTTCCAGTACCTGAAGAGGCCTACAGGAAGGCTGGGGAGAGTCTGTTTCCAAAGGCCTGCAGTGACAGGACAAGGGGCAATGGCTTTAAGTTGGAGAAGAGCAGATTTAGATTGGATGTTAGGAACAGGTTCTTTCCTCTGAGGGTGGTGGAACACTGGACCATGTTGCCCAGGGAGGTGGTTGAGGCCCCTTCCCTGGAGATATTCCAGGTGAGGCTGGATGAGGCCCTGGGCAACCTGGTCTAGCTGGGGGTGTCCCTGCGACTGTGGGGAGGTGGGACTCGATGGCCTTTGGAGGTCCCTTCTGACCTGGATGATTCTACGGATAAAGCATAGAACTGGATGTTACAGTTTCTGCTTATAGGTTTGTTTGTTTTTTTTTTTGACCTACTGAAAATTTGAAGTTTGGATGCCAAGGATTTATGATATGTGACTGAGAGACTAAGTTACCACCCTGAAGCAAAATGCTAATTACTGGCTGCCAAAAGGTGTTTTTCAGGGGCTTATTTCTGTTTGTTCTGCCCACCAGCCACATAGAGTTAAGGACATGCTGTCACAGCCCCACTGGGGAGCAGTATGACTTGTCAGCTTGTACAGCCAGTTTTGTGTGGTTCTTATTTTTAAAAAGAAAAAGTAATCTGTGAAATGGTGTGCAATAAAAGCCAGGGAATTTTCCTTCCTATTGAAAGCAGTGGAACTGGTGCAGCTTGGAGGCTGGTAACCTTCACTGAAGGAACAAGGAGGGAGAGAGAGAGATGAGGGAAAGTGGATGAGGAAAAACCTCCTTTTTTTTGTACTCCAATGACTTCTTTCCCCAGCAGAAGGAAGGGTAAGGACAGGGGTGTGCAGGACGAAGGACTGAAAGAGGCTCAGAAGATGGTAGCACCCAAGAGGGCTCCCAGTGCAATGGAAACCAGACAAAACCAGGGAGTGTAGGAAGAGGGAAGGCACTGTGGCCCTTCCCAGTGGGATAGAAATGGGGAATGGCAAGCCACTGGTGTGCTGGAGGAAGGTGGGCTGGATTTCTGAGTGAGGTAGGCGTGCAGGGAGACGTTGCTGTCACATACTCCTCGGCAAAGCTCCTGACTGATGAATAGTATTGCAAGTTAAAAATATGAAGCTTGCGGATGAAGTAAGTGATGTCAATTTACTGGTTTCAGTGAAGGTTCTGAATTTGGCCTTTGCTGCTGAAAATGAAGACAGCAATGGAGGAGCTCTTTAGAGGTGTTTTTAATTCACCTTTTCTACTCCTGACATTTATAAGAGGAGAATTTTTGAGAACATTTATCCTGTTTTTGAGATGCGTTGGATGCAAACAAACACATTCCAGGGGCAGATGATTCTAGATCTCCTCAGCAGGCTTGCTTTCTTCCTACTTCACAAATTATTCGCTCTCCAGACACTACTGACATGGGTATCAGTGTAAGGAAGCCTTCAGGGACTGAAATAGACAGTAATAGATCTTGATACAATTGGAGCCAAACTTGCATGCCATTTGTGGGAGGGAGTATTTCATAAAAATTACTTTTATTATTCTGGTATTGTGTTAGAAAATTATGTTGCTAAATATGTGAGAGAAATTATTATAATGGAAAGTGTCTTAACGTAGCTTAAATACCTGACAAGAGCATTTCAGAACTAAATAATTCATGCTCCCACTTGCTGCCAAGTGTAACCTGCTACCTTTCTCATGATAATATGATGCCCCTGACTTGTAAATGAAACATGAACCAGTAATGGCTTAGGAAATCAGGGAAAAAAAAATATCTATGGAAACAGAGTTGTGAGTTTGCATCATAGTCATGCAAAGCAGTGCCCATTCTGATGAACGGAAAAAGCCCTCAATGAATTTTGCCATGAAATTCTTACACAGTGAAGATTTTTTTTTCCCCCAGACTAAAACTGCTGGAGAACCACGAAAGCCTGGAAGTCAGGTTCTCTGAATGAATTCTGTGACTCTTTTTAGCTAAACCTGTAACCAAGTCTTCCCAGAAAACTAGTGGGGTGGGCAAGCACTACTGGGTACAGCTCTGCAGGCAATAAAAGCAGTCCCAGTCACGGAATAAACCCTGAGCTGCCTCACTCTAGTTGTGTGTAACAGATAAATGTTGTGTTGCCCTGAGGAGAAGGACTTGGGAGTGCTCCTGGATGANATTAGATTGGACATTAGGAAACAACTCTTTCCAGAAAGAGTGGTCAGAGACTGGAATAGGCTGCCCAGGGAGGCGGCTGAGTACCCATCTCTGGATGTTTCAGAGTCATTGAGATGTGGTGTTGGGGGATATGGTGTAGGGGAGAACTTTGTCAAGTGGGGTTGATGGTTGGGCTCCATCCTCAGGGTCTTTGTCAACCTGAATGATTATATTATTCTATACCATATATGGGATAATTGCCTTTTTCCAAGCATAAGTTGGCTTACACAGGGCAGGCTTTACCAACACATATATTCAGTAGAACAGTGACCTCTTAGCTTTAAGTCACTTTGTCTTTATTTCTTGATAATGTCTTATGAACACCAGCTCTGTTTCAGCAAGCCTATATTTAGAAACTCAGTATACCAGCAAAAGATTGTCTACAGCTTCCCCTGCAAGCAAAATGAAAGCTTGGAAGTTTTTTGCATGTACACACATGGTAAGGAAGTCTATGTATTGGCTTGTGCTTAAGTGGTGGCCATGGTAGGCCTGTGTAGGCTGATGGTGAAGCTTTGGCTCCATACAGCACGATTGGCAGTGCTTATAGTTGGAATATCAGCTCAAGGCAGAGAAGCCTGGACAAGGAATAGGGGTTGCGGTCCAGCTTTGTCAGTGTAAAGAGTTTAGGCTGATGTCTATCCAAGGCTGAGCCTCTGTCCTAGAAGTGGTCAAACCAATGAAAGCATTGCAAGTCTTGCATATTACAGCCTGCTATTTGCTGCAGTGTGTGAAATGGTCACATTCTTTCACTCTCCGCTCCCCCCAACAGCAACTGTTCTTTTCTCTTTTAAGAATAGTGCATTTTGAAATTGGAAATCAAATTCTTTGTGCTCTGTTTCAAATCTGTTGCATGGTGTGAACTGGAGTCATTACAGCAGAAATTTCTCTTGGGATCAGCAAGGGATCTAATTAGGTTGTTGTAGGATAATGTGGATGGTGTGTGTGTGCTCTACATCCACTTTGATCTGAAAATAGGGTCGATAAAAGTTGTCTTCAAGCTGTTAAGATCCAAATCTTTTCCTGAATATTAAATATCACAGAACATGACCTAGTACTGTGGCACAGCAGACAAAGGTGTGAACAGCAGTAAGGCAGTTGATATCAGTAGGGCTGCAAGTTGATTGTATATATGGCCATGTCTTTGTCCTTTGGTTACAACAGGGTGGCATCTTCCTCTAATGAACCTTATGCAATGCAGTATTAACGAGCTGAAGTTAAAACACTTAGGGTGCCGTTGTATTCCTTTTTTAGTGCTTCCATGACAACTAAGGAAGCCTGGCACGTGGTGGGGTCTGTTCACACGTACGCACAGCTGCAATCAGTACTGGTAGGAATGGTGAGTCCAAACCAAAGGCAGAAGAGTCCCTATTGTTTTCATCAGTTCAACAGTCTTGTTTAAAAGCTCTGCAGTCCTCATACTGGCCTTGTTTGTCAGCCTTAGGATGACATTGTTCCCTAGAGTATCTTGACTAAATCTGGCTTTCTGTGCCTTTTAACAGAGACATTTGTGCAGTTGAGAGAGTTACTGGGTGATTTGTACCTGACACTATTTGCAGCATGACAGATGCACAGAAGATTAAGTTAAGAAGTCATTGCTTTAGTCTTGTATATCCTCTACAGTAAAGAGCCAGAGAAAGCGGTTATGTTCTGATCAATTGATTTGTTTATTTTCTCTCAGGGAAAACATGAACATGAGAAAAGCTAAGATAATTCACTCCTTCAAGTATATATTTTTATCCATCAGTTAAAGATAATGTTCCCTGTCACATTTATAGTGTGCATCCAATCATGAGAAAAGTAACAACTATTTTGAAGTAGTGAAGTGTATGCTTTCTGTGAGATTGGAAGTATCTTTCATTTTCTAATCTCTTCTGCTTCAGAAATCTTAGCAATTCAGTTGTTTGGGCTGTTGCTAGGAAGCTTTTTTTTTTTTCCTTCCTCAGCTGTGATTAATAGATGTAGCTGTGAAAGTCAATTGCATAAAGCCAGGCACCACACTTCAACGTGCACTGTGTTGCAGAATTGAATCTGTGAATGTGATGTCTCGGTTTTGTCAAGGTAATGGAAGGGAAGTTCTGTAGATGTGCGTAGCTTTGCTGGGTCATGGGCTACAGTTTCTCATTTGTTTGTTGTAAGAGACAATTTAACTGAATCTTTGCATGAATTTCATGCATTTCAAATATATGCGTTCAAAGAAGGGGCTTGTAAAATCTGTAGCCCTTGCACTTACTGGGTGAATAAAAACTGACATAAAATAGGAAATAAAAGAGGTCCTTGTCTAAATACTTTCTTTAACTTCTATGTCAGAATACCACAGATAGCAAACCAGAAGAAAGATAAAAAATTCAACTCTTAAGGCAGGCTTTTATGCTTAATTATACTTAAAAAAAAAAAGATGAAAAGCCACTTTAAAAAGCATATGAAGCTAACAAAATCAAGCAAGTAAAACTTGCCTGAAACCTTGATTTGTGCCTTACAACTTTGCGCAGGTGTGTGGGGCTGACCTTGGCTGGCTGTCAGATGCCAATGCAGCTGCTCTCCCACTCCCCGTCCACAGCAGGACGGGGGGGGAAATAAGATTAAAAAAAAATCTCATGACTTGAAATAAAAGCAATTTAATAAAAAACAGACATGGCTGTGCATAGAAGCAAAGTGCAAGAAGGAAAAAAATTAAAAAATTCTCTACTTCTCACGAATGGGAGATGCCCAGCTCCATTGTGGGAAGCAGGGCCTCAGTATGTGCACCAGTTGCTTTGAAAGACTAATTCCTTAACAAGGAATGCCCCCTCCTCCTCCTTTTTCTTAGCAGTTATTGCTCAATGTTGAAGTTGTATGGGATGGGGGTATCCCTTTGGCCACTGTAGCACAGCTGTCCTGGCTCTGTCACTTCCCAGCTGCTGGCCCATCCCCAGCCACACTGACTTTTGTGGGGTTTTGAGGAGACAGCCTTCGTGCTGTGCCAGCGCGGCCAAGTGAGTAGGGTTTAGCAACGCCCTTCCAGCTACAAATAGGCAGTGTGACACTCCATGGGCTGCGATGGGGAAAGTCAGCTCCAGCCCAGTCCGACCCAGTACACCACGGCTGGGGAGACAGTGCGAAGCTACAGCTTAGATTTACCTTGAAAATGACTTTTGTGTAGTAACCACTTTAGTGAAGTAGCACAGCGGAGAGGAAGCAGATGTGGTTTGGGTATGACTGTGACTAAAGTCAACTCTTGTTATTGCCTCAGACAGGGTTTGTGTGGATTAGCTCCAGGTAAGGAAAACTCTAGAGCTTCATGTCTATATTAAAATATTTTTTCAGTATTTATCCTGTGTGAGCTGAGGTGAATAGGGACTTGTCGGATACATAAGGGGTGAAAGGAGGTGATTCTGCTCCTCTGCTTCACCCTGGTGAGATCCCACCTGGAGAACTGCATGCAGCTCTGATGTCCTCAACATAGAAAGGATATGGACCTATTGGAGCAGGCCCAGAGGAGCACTACAAAAATGCTTGGAGGGCTAGAGCACTTCTCCTATGAAGACAGGCTGAGAGAGCTCCGGGGAGACCTCATTGTGGCCTTTCAGTTCTTAACGAAGGCTTCTGAAGAAAGGCTGAGAGGCTTTTTACCAAGGCCCATAGGGACAAGACAAGGGGTGTAATGGTTTTAAACTGAAAGAGAGGAGATTTAGATTGGACATAAGGAAGAAATTCTTCCCTGGACCTTGGATCAGCAGCCTCAGGGAGGCTCCTTGGGCAGTTGTTGATGCCCCATCCCTGGAGGTGCTCAAGGCCAGACTGGATGGGGCTTTGAGCAACCTGGTCTGGTGACAGATATGTCTGTCCATGGCAGGGGGGGTGGACTAGGTGATCTTTAAAGGTCCCTTTCAACCCAGACAATTCTGTGATCTGTGTAATTTGTCAGAAATGACGTTGCTAGCAACTTCTGAAATTAGTGTAGTCTTTACCATCTTTTGAGAGGAAAAGGGGATGACGAGTTACGTTTAAGTTGGTATCTGTAACAAACAGTGGCCACAGGGTCCTTCCTTGCGGCCCTGCTCACCCTCTGTGTGCCAGACTGGCTCTGGACTCCACAGGCTGCCAGAACTGCCGAGCCACCTGCACTGCCTTGAGTCGCTACCTGTCTGTTTGGGATTACGATTCCACAGCCAGATCTAGCACGAACATGCTGTAGATACAGGAAGCTTCTGCAAAACCTTAAAGTAAAAGCAGCATTTAGGATAGCAAAGACTAGTTGAACCAGATTGTATTTGCTGATGGTATTTTTTTTCAATAGTCACTTTTTAAGAGTCTTTTTCTTTCTTGCCCCCCTTGACCCCTGTCTTTCCTACCTTTTCTCTTCAAAAACTACTTTGATGTGTTGCAGTGATAAAAGCTGGACACAGAGCCATCTTTGGAGGAGTTGTGGGAGGTAGTGTGGGCTGGGGTTGGGGCAATTTATTGTTCAGGCTTTTAAGTGAAACTGGAAGAAATTGTGAGATAGAGGTTGCAAGGAGAGGTGAGCAAATACATTATTTTGTTTTCAGGTTACCGTTTCAGCTGCAGGGTATAAAAACATGCTGAGAAAAAAAATAGAGTAACTTAGTTTTTAATGATTTCAGATAATCCTTTCTGTGTATGTGAAGGTAAACTAAAATGTCAATGACTTTTCTGAGTTTAAAAAAAAATAAATATTTTAACCTTTTTTCAACATTTCTTCTCTTTCTGGAGAAGAGAAGGCTCCAGGGCAACCTTAGAGCAGCCTTCCAGATCTGCAGGGAGCTCCAGGAGAGCTGGAGAGGGACTCTTGGTCAGGCAGTGGAGCGACAGGACAAGGGGGAATGGTTTTAAATTGGAAGAGGGGAAATTTAGATGAGATCTTAGGAAGAAATTCTTTGCTGTGAGGGTGGTGAGGCACTGGAAGAGGTTGCCCAGAGAAGCTGTGGGTGCCCCATCCCTGGAGGGGTTCAAGGCCAGGGCTTGGAGCAACCTGGTGTGGTGGGAGGTGTCCCTGCCCATGACAAGGGGGTTGGAACTGGATGATGTTTAAGCTCCCTTCCAACTCTAACCATTCTATGATTCTGTTATTTGTTTGTTGTAGTTTCCCAAGGCCGTTGTGTATTAACAATATCTGCATTGTGCAAGTGCTTGAGACTCCTGTTGTTATGCCACAAGTCTGTGGGACTGGAATGGCAGCTCAGGTTGCAGTGAGATGTGTTTTCTGTGAGCTCGAGTGATTCTAGAGATTGGGTTTGAAGAATGGTGGGGGAATGGAGCTGTCAAGTGCTTGAACTGTGAGGATGTGAATGAAGTGACAATGAACGTTTAGAACATCAGAACCCTGTTAGGGTCGATGGGTTAAAGTAATATTGGGTATTTCTTTTCAGACAAAACTTATATAAACAGGCTTTGATGAACTTAATGTTCATAATCTTGTGATGAGAGCAATTTATGGAGGAGGAAGGAGATGCTGCCATGGAGACTTCGGCTTACAAACCTTGGCATGTAAACTTAAAGCTTAAATCTACTGATAGAAAGAAATTTAACTGCGTATTCATTGTCTAGAGACTTTGACAAAATACTAGAAGTTTTCTGGGGAGTACAGAAGCTGAGATCCTTTTTTACAGAAAACAAACAAACAAAAAACCTCCCTCCATCTTTGGAGGATATTTGGAGTAGATATTCAATTACAGGCAGAATTTATGGGTTCAAGTCCTGGAAAAGTTAATGGGAACTGGATACTTCCCTGTTTATTCCCCTTCTTCCAAATTACTTTTTTTGGACCCTATTATCTGTTAAAAGGAGTTGCATTTGGATCTGTACGTCTCAAAAATCCCTGAAGCAGAGCTGAAAACGTTATTTCTTGCCCTCATCCCCATCCCCCCAAGATTTTCCTTTTGGTGAGGAGGACATGGGGAATGAGAGCTGAATTATATATATAATTTCTTATTTACCTTTAAAATACTGTGCACTTCTGGCAAGTGAATTAGAAGTTTTGAATATTTCATTATTACACTCTTTAGGTTATTTGGCTGGCTGGCTTTAGAACTCAGCATTCCAGCAGAAGGTGGTTTTGGAATTCAAGGACAAAAAAATAAATTAAAGCATTATAGGAAAGTCTACTGTGGCTGTAAGCTTCTGCTCATAAGCTGAATGGTGATTTCAGGGTAGCATACCACTGCTTCCACCCATGTTTGTGGGAGCAGAATCAAGAACAGGCAATTCATAGCCTCTTGAAATACACTCCTATTTGTGTATATTAGAATCATAGAATGGTTAGAGTTGGAAGGGATCTCAAAGCTCATCCAGTTCCAACCTCCCTGCCCTGGGCAGGGACACCTCCCCCCACACCAGGTTGCTCCAAGACCCATCCAGTCTGGCCTTGAGCCCCTCCAGGGATGGGGCAGCCCCAGCTTCTCTGGGCAAGCTCTTCCAGTGCCTCACCACCCTCACAGCAAAGAATTTCTTCCTAATATCTAATCTAAATCTCCCCTCTTCCAATTTAAAACCATTCCCCCTTGTCCTGTTACTCCACTGCCTGACCAAGAGTCCCTCTCCAGCCCTCCTGTAGGCTCCCTTCAGGTACTGGAGTATTTGGGTATTTGGAGTCCTGGACCAACTTCACAATTGCTTTGTTTTTACTCTCTTTATCATCCTGGTTTTAGTTTGTGCTCTCTGCTTTGCAGTGCAGCAAAAGTCTTTTTTGGACTGTTTTGGGGTGGTTTGTTTTTTTTTTTTTTCCAGTAAAGCTGAGCCAGGGTCATGCCCCTGCATTTCACACAGCTGGGCCTTAGGTCGGGCAGCTGAGCCTGAGAACTGGAATGAGGGTTGCAAGGTTTCACTCCTGCCCTCAGTACTTCATTGAGCAACCTCCACTGCAAGCTACTGGGAAGCGTGATAACATATGCTTACTTCTTAGACAAGAAATTGGTTGCTTATTATCATGGGAATTTATTTTGAAATCACAGGGACATTCCAGAGAATGGGAGATTGGAGGACTCTTGGCACAAATTCGGATTTGAAAGTTGAGCTGCCAAAGCTGTACTGAAGCAGTCGTGCCTGGGCTTTGGAGAGCAGGATGCCAAAGCAGCCTGCCTGTAGGTCTGTGAGATGATATCTATGTGTAATTAGGTCCATCAGATACCATCATATACACCTTCTGACTGGCAGTCTTTTCCTTCTACCTTAAGCTTGTAGTGTGTGTAATGTGTATGTGTGTGTGTGTATTTTGCCTGCTGAATCGAATAGTTTTAGGCAGAATCAGTTTATAGAAATAAAACAATACCCTTCCTCTCCCGACACCACTGTGGCTCCTTTTGCTGCTCTCAAATGGTAAGCAAACTCATAAATCATGTTTAAATGTTTTTATAGTACTGGATTAGGTTTTTTTTTTTTAGTTGTTGCTTGAAGATCTTTCTGCTGGGAAAGTCTAGACTTTTAAAACCAGTTCTGTCTGTCAGGGAAATGTTAAGAGGTGTTGGAGAGCCACTCAGATGGCTTGTATAACATTCATGTTCTGTATGTGTGGGTATTGTAGGTGTAGGTCTGATTTGGTGTGACTATTAGCCAAAGGCATCTTTGTAAGAAAACAAAATTTAATTATTCACGTTTCTGAGAAGGTAGGAATTGTATTCTTGAAGGCTTCTTGCAGATGAACTGTGCTACCTTACCATCAAATATTTTGATTTCTCACCTCTCTCCCTTCTCACACTTTGTATAAAGTCAGTGACCGAGCATCCCTAAATGGAACCTTCATAATCAATTTGCCATTCACCTCCCTCTCCTTCAGTCACTCAAAAAAAATTTTTTTTTTCTTTTTAAACCTTCTGATTTGTGGTGGCAGTAGCAAACATTCAGTGTTCCCTGTTTCAGAGCTCTCTGATCTGAGCAAGTTGACTTGGCAACTGGGAAGTGATTCAGGAGATGGCAGTGGAAGGTGCTGAGTGGCGGGGTGCTAGTCGTGACAAATGCTCGTACTGCCACGAATTAGTGTAGAGACCTGCCGCCTCCTTGTTGCACAACAGAGAACACCCCTGACATTCGGAGGTCTGTGAGTGTTCCCCCAGTTCTGCAAGTTGGGTGAAACAAGGACAAATAGATCACAACATTGGTCAGATAAATATCTCAGGTAGCTTACTTGACTATGACTTGTGTCCCAAGGAACTGCTGGGTGGCAAGAGAGGGAAATGTGGCTTTTCAGCTGCACTGACCTGGTTCAAGGGCATGGGAAGAAAATGCAGTAAATCTAGACCGCAAGCCCTGAAGGTTAATCCCTAGCGCTTAAGCTTTATGGAAAATTATCATTTTACCGTTAGCAGTATACGATTTATGACACACAGGTGAGCAGATCTGGGTGCTACTCTTCATGAAGTATATTCCCTAGCCCCCCTGTGTGTGGGTTATAGGAGTTGTAGAGAGCAATGAGGTCTCAGGAAGAGGGGAGACCTCACCCCTCTCTACAACTCCTTGAAAGGACACTTCAGAGAGGTTGGTGCTGGTCTGTTCTCCCAAGGAATTAGTGGTAGAACAAGAGGGAATGGCTTCAAGGTGCAGCAGGGGGGGTTTAGACTGGACATTAGGAAGGAATGTTACCCAGAAAGAGTGGTCAGAGATTGGAATAGGCTGCCCAGGGAGGGGTCTGAGCCCCATTCCTGGACGTGTTTCAGGGTCATTGAGATGTGGTGTTGGGGGATATGGTGTAGGGGAGAACTTGTCAAGTGGTGTTGATGGTTGGACTCAATCTCAAGGGTCTCTGCCAACCTGAATGATTCTATAATTCTATGATTATCTGGACACTGTTGTACCCCAAAAGATGTTGATGTCATGCCAAGCTGTTGAATTTCCTGCATGGAGTTTCTTGCAGGGAGGGACTATCCCTCCTGCACCTGCATCTCAGCATCTCAGCCTTTCTTTTCTCGTGGGCTCTCATGCATCAGGAGGAATCAGATCTGTGATCCCTTGGCCTGTTGTGGATGGTGCTTGGAGTTGTGAAGGGGGAGAGAGGGGCTGTCCCAGGGCCACCTTGCTTGGCAGGGCCCAGAGCTTAAAATGATGCTGCTGGGAGGCACTTGTCACCCAAAGCCACATTCCACAGCCTCTCCTTCATCACGTCATCTGGTGTACTTCAGAGTTCCTTAGAGACAAGCAGGAGAGTACTGGAAAGGAACTTGAGAAATCTGAATTTCCTGCTCTTGATAAAGTATTTGGTTGTGCTGGGTGAGAAAGCAATTTTGTTTGGAGCCTTGGCTGGGGAGAACACTGCTAATTGTCGATTGTCATATTTATGACTAGTTGAAGGAAATACACTGTTTTTATGGGAGACTTTCCTTTCTTTGACCAGGATTGCACAGCAAAACGTACAGAGCAATTACTATTAAAAACATCGAAGTGAGACCAGGGTATGTCTTAAGTATCAATGTTTTCTCATTAATCACTGCATTTGTCAAGCCACATGTAATGTGCAGATACAGAGATATAGGACTTGACTCTACTAACTTTTCAAGGTTTTACTGATTTTTTTTTTCAAAATTATTTTCAAGTAAATTGGTCAGAACAAATTTTTTTTGTCTAATAATCAAAATTCCTATTTCATGAGTTTGTGGCTTCTCAGCTCAGATTTCTTAGTCTCATTTCTGATCAAAAAAATCTGTCCTGAAGTCAAGACTGGAACGTGTTACTTATCTAATAGAAGGTTAAAGTATTTGCTTGACACATGTTAGTGCTTCGTATTATTATAAAAATTCTTAGAGTAATTAGATTCAGTGTTTTTTCTTCCAAAAATGTATTTTTGAGACTAAGAAAGTATTTTAGCAAGTCAGAAAGCAGAAGGCTTTTGTGAATGCCAGAGAAAAAAAGGAATGAACCCCAGTTCCCTATCTTGATGCTGGTTCATCCATTAGCGGAACTCTTGACACACGCTTTTGTGTGTTCTTGGTACCCAGAGAGGTTCAAAACTTATGCTGCCGGGAACTGTGGGGTTTGTTGTGTGTTCATTGGCTTTGTCTTTTGATTCTTTGTTTACTGTTATGAAACAGTTTCTTTATCGGCTTGTTATGGTTTCCCTGAACAGCTGGCCTTGTATTTTTACACATGAAAAACAAGGTGCTGAGTTTGTTCTCTGACAGTTGCAAAAGCTCACTTGAACTTTGTAAAACGCGTTTTGGATTTTAGTGTCTCTGCCTGCACAAGTTTTTTTTTTCCTCTTTTATTTATTTTTTTTTGTCTCTTGCAAGAAGAGCAGCAAAGCCCCTAGAAGAAGCTGAGGGGGGTAGAATGCCTTTGCAGTCTGGTTGCCTGTGGTAGCTCTCGGCATAATTGGCCCAGGCCCTGGCCTTTCTCGTAACGCATCCGGTGACGTGACAAATGCAATAATTACTGAGAAAAGAAAGTGCAGCAGCAGCATTAGAAGGGTCATCTGGACTGTGATTATCATTTATCCTATGAAGACAGGCTGAGA
>VXBW01005337.1:1698-15820 GCA_013400375.1 Thinocorus orbignyianus
ATGATTAGGGGCCTGGAGTATCTCTCTTGTGAGGAAAGGCTGGGATACTTGGCTCTTTTTAGTCTGAAGAAGAGAAGGCTGAGGGGGTATCTGATCAATGCCTATAAATACCTAAAAGGGTGGGTGCCAAGAGGAAGGGGCCAGTCTTTTTCGAGTGGTGCCCAGTGACAGAACAAAATGTAATGGGCACAAACTTGAAAATAAGAAGTTCCCTCTAAACATGAGGAGGAGCTTCTTTGAGGGTGCTAGAGCACTGGAGTAGTGTGCCCAGAGAGATTGTGGAGTCTCCAGTTCTAGAAACATTTGAAACCTGCCTGGGCACAGGTTTTTGGCACAGGGGTTGGACTAGATGGTCTCCAGAGGTCCCTTCCAACCCCATATCATTCTGTGATTCTGTGGGAAGGATGAGCTTCAGGACTTCTGCATGGTTTTGTGAACTCTGGAGAGGTCTCATTAGATCTGAGGCAGGTGTAATGACTCAGGCTCAAAAGTTAGGGCAACTAAAGAGAACAGTGATCATTAAATAAAATTCTAAAGATATTTTTTGGTATTCCATTTAAATTTACTCTACTACTGAAAATATATACTTTTAGTGGAATATAAACTTTTGTCCTAAACCTGTTCTCGTAATAGGTGTAACCGGCACATGTAAGGTATTCTGTTCTCCTGAGGTTAACAGGTCCACTATTCTGCCATGCAAAGGCAATTTTTTAAGAGACTGTCTAACATAACAGACTTCAAGAAGTCTACAGGACAATCAACTAATAAAGTGAAAACACTCAATAGAAGATGAATAGAATTAGATATTGTGAGGAGGCAACTTGATTAAATGCCATCAGTGCCTTCTAATTATACTTGTGTTCTTTCTTCACAAGCATTGAATACATGGAATACCTCTTACTTTTTTCCCCTCCATTCATTTACAAATTAAAAAAAATCTACTCGTGGCTCCTCTAACCACAGTCATTCCTAAAGAGACTCCCTAGTGAGCTGAGTCAACTGTGAATTGTCCTTAAGGCCTGGCATGGTGACAGTTACACCAAGAATAAGGGAAAGAAAAACATGATGAGGTTGTCCTTTCCCAAGTCCCTTTACATAGGTTTTTGCTCTGTTTGTGGATATATTTCCATATCCCAATGAAACCCATTATCTAGTCATTATTTATCATATCAAACATCCCTTTTTAATTTCTACTTCAATGGATTCCCTTTTTTTTGTTTGTTTGTTTGGGGTTTTTTGTTTGTTTTTGTTTCGTTTTGTTCCACACCCTCTACCCTTCCCCTCTGTTTTTATAAAGTTACACAACCTTTGGGGAAAAGGGAAGTTGTTTACAATTTGTAATTATGGTACTAAAGAAATCAAACCACAAATTCATTGCATAGTGTTTGATCCAGAATATTGTTAGAAACATAATTAATAGCTGAAAGCATTTGAAACAACACTCATCAACTTAGTCATTAGACACCCAGAAAAATACAAGCACCCAGCTTTTCAAGCTGTAATGTATTGATACTTGTTTTCCATTTCAGTATTTAAAGAGTTAATTTAGTGTTTAATTTTATTTGCTGCTATAATGGAAAACGGAAGTTATCACCACTTTGTAATGTCAAAATACTGTATTTGTTCAATGGTTGTTGACAGAGAAACATGTCAAGTTTCACTGAAGGCTTTCCTTTTGCAACCCTCGTCATCAAATCTTCAGAGGGCCTTCAGATCCAAGAAATACAATTGGAATCAAATATGCAAGCTGGGATTACCCACTGAGTAGTGAGCTACCTACCTAAACAGGGTTTGAACAACATGGCAGCGTATAGTTTTTATATGTTTCCCTGGCTGATGCAAAACCAATGGAGTTCTGTGGATTTGTGCCATACAATGTTGACTTATAGGGATTTGTACCCTGGCAGAATATAGCTCTTCACCATTTCATCACAAGTCTCTCCTTTGTTGATTTCCATAGTTTTTGTTGCACCTGAAAAAAAAAGAGTTAGTCTTCCTACTGCTTATCATTACTGATCCATTCACACTAGTATTTTTACTATTTTGTTGTTGTTGTTGCTGTCATTTGCTACGATTTATTTTGTTTTGAATTCAGACTGTATATAGATGAGTCCATTTTAACAAGTGCCAATTGTTCAGAGGGATTATTTTGTGCTCTTTTACTTCCTTCCTTCTACCTCTACTTTCTTTGGCTTTTTAACATCATAATAGTAGTTCTTCATGGCAGAGGACCTCAGTGCACAAAAGGAAGATGTCTCAATGCATGAATCAATATCGCCCAGATATGAGTAACTTAAGTTTCTACCTGTTATGTTTGTAAAAGCATAATATTGCCAGGAGTATGCTGAAGAGGCTGGGAAATGTCTAGTTTTCCAGGTCCAGTGCAATACTGAAGAACTGAAAGGCTTGGCACAATGTTTGAGCACAGAGGTCTGGCTAAGTCCATTAAACATTGAATTAGATCTAGAGAGGTCTCCTGGTGTCCAGATACCATTGCTTTACATCCAGAGAAGGGAATGGCAAAGCGTTTTTCCTTCTCTGTTACTTATTCCCTGCAACACCCATGTATAATGATGTTTTCTAGGCAATGAATGTGCTTTACAGTGTTGATCCTCTGCTGCTAGAAGACAGTAGGCATAACAGGATCTCTTTGTGCCCTGTCTCACAAGCAGGCAGCACCACGGAAAAGCAGTTTGCTTTGCATTGCTTGATTCAGATCTGCCCTGCGCACATGGCAGGTCTGTCCTGCTGCTGGAAGTGTCCATCTATTCAGGACTGAGTCCATGGCAGAGACTACAGCACAGTATTTATCAGGAATGTTCAAATCTTTGAAGTCTGAGTTATAAAAACAGAGAAGGGGAAGGAAACTAGAAAAATAAAAGTGCTCTAAAGAAATTATTTTTTTTTTCAGTTTTGAAATGTATTCTGCCAACTTCTTTAGCAGCATTCTTGATAACAGTGTTTTGTCGCAAAAATCTGTGTTGTGAATGGGGTTGTAGGGCTTTTACGTAATTTACAGCTCAGAGATTCTAGGGGTACCAATCTAACTGATCATCATATATCTCTTACTAATTTCCACTTCAGTTCATCTTAAAATTGCCTTTACATTGTGGGGATTAGAAAACTGACATTATTTAGGCTGGGCTTCTGTTAATTAAGTATATGAAAGTACAGTGATTTGGGAATTTCACCTTCTATAAACCAGCTAAACTTTAATCATCTCCTAAGCTCAGCATAACTAATAAGCTTTAAAATGCAGACGCCTCTTGCCTTTTTCATAGTGCTTTGTTTCAGTGCATCACAAACAAGCACTATAGAAGCTCAAACTATAGTTAAAATTCAGTTGTCTACTATATAAGTACATTAATGAACATCTTATGTGTGTAAGTAAAAATGATTCAACTGTTCCATTGGGATTTTATACAAAAATCCTACTCCTAATCCTACTCCTGTAGCAAACTGATGAGAAGTGCTCCTGTTATGAAATATGATCAGATATTATTATACAATAAAAGCAGGAGTCGAATCGCCTTCTGCCTCCGCCATTTGCCCCACAAGAAAGCAGGAAAACAGCAAGCACCTTCCATCTCTCCTGCCTGTTAAACAGAAAAGCTGGGGTCTAAACATCCTGATGCCTCAGTAAGACACTAAGAGGGGTCTAAACCAATTAGCAGAAACCTCCAGCTGGTGCCTTTACTAATTCTAGTCCAGACTCTGGCTGTCTGTACTGGAAGTAACAGAGAAAATCCCACAAGCCTGTTATGTGCCTTCTGCGGGAGCCAGCCATACCCAGTGGACTTGCCGAATCTAGTGTACGCTTTGATGAGCTATTGCAATAGGTAAGAGATCATGTTGACCACTGAGGTTGGAATATACGTTCCTTGTCCTTCACCCTCTGTGGGACCCAGGTGTCAATGTGGGAAATGCCTTCTTCCTGTTGCTTCTGCCTCTAACACTACAAGTAGTTTTAATAACAACCTGAGTAAAAGCATGACTCCTAGCTCTTCCTGGAGCTATGATCTATACCTGGCAAACAACTCCAGCTGACTGGGGAAATGATTAATAAGATGATAAAGAAAGAGTTTCCTTGTCTTCTTAAAAGGTATTTCGTACGCAGCGAGTGCACTTGGGATACCATTTGGCTTACAGAATCCCTGAGAACTATGGAATGTGTCAGAAAGGCTCTTTATTTCCCATTTTTCGCTTAATTTAATGACTGTATGTTATTCTTTCAGAAACAGACCAAGGCGCAGGTACTCATGTCATTGTAACTAGGTGCTCTGTAGTGCATGCTATCTTTAGAATACACCATGGAGTTGAGCTGTATGAAAAATAATGTCTCAATGAAAGCAAAGTAGCATCCAAGACTTAAAGAAAAATTTTTCTCTCCTTTATCCTTTTTTATTTTGCTTGCTCTCATTTATTGATTGTGCATTATTCATGCTAACCTTTCAAACAGAAAGTTTCTGCCACCAGACTTGCAAACAAAACACAAACTATATGCAGCGAGAAACATTTCAGACCAATAATTTTTAGCCCAAGAGGTTTGCAAGAGTCATGAATATGGTCAATATAAAACTGTTCTGCTGAAGCTGTTTCCTATATGAGGGCTATGTATTTGCTTTGCAAATCACTGTCTACCCGTCTCTGCCATTGCATCTGAATTATCCTAAGAACACTGCAAATATTCTGTAGAAATGCCACTCAAAGCCATCTTCTTCTAGCTGACTCCATTCCTTTTCCCAGCACAAGTGTTTTCTCTTTTTTGACTTGCATGCTCTCACCTCTGTGAGTCCAGTGTGTCAGTTCCCTCATTTGCTACCTAAACCCTCTTATAATGTGTTAAATCTTCTGTGAATCAGCTGAGACAGGAGGGGGTTAAGGGAAATGGAGGGAGCAGGAGAACAGAACAATATGCAAATAACATGCAAATAGTAGGAAGTATGTTTGCTTCCTGTGAGAAAATCGTAGCTCCTTTGAGTCCTTGTTTTAACTGTTTATATATTAGGAGTAACGATTCTTTGGATCTGTATTCAGGAAGAGATTTATAGGTTGCTGCATGTCTGAAGAGATGCTTGCAGAACTTTGCCTGTGTCCTTATTACACAGACATTATTTGCCACTTAATTACAATATACCATCCAGAAACCTCAAGCAGAGAACAGGATAAGACTTCATCCTCTAAGTCGGTGTATATAGTTCAGAATATTTTACAGAAGATGAATGCTTTCTTTTTCCTTAGATGGTAATTGTAAGAATTATACAGATCTAAATCTTCATGAAGAATTGCATTAGATCCTTAGTTTTCTATTCCCAAAATCTGTTTTTTGCCAAAACCTTTTTGAGGAATATGAGATGAGAGGGATCCTAGACCTTAAACTATACATGATGTTTTCAGATCTACTGGTTTTGAATAGGGATTTGTTATTCAAAAACATTTCTGTAAGCTTTTAATAAGGCATCTCCGCAAACTTATGATCAGGTCTGATTTTCACACACTTCATGTTTTACCTACATCCAGTATGCATTCTAGAGGGGAAGGAATGGAACATGTGGAGTAAGTGCTTTACCCTGCAGAAAGGTTAACAATTAATGTAAAAGAATGCAGAGTATAGCCCCTCTGTGTCTTAAAAATACATGAGATCCTGAAGTGGCTGATTTCATTGGATAAATTAAACTAAATGCCGTTTTTCCAGGAAGAAATGGCAGGTCTGGGCAATGCCCAGAACAAATGTTCCATGGTAATAACCAGGGAAAGAAAGTTTCTTAGACTATGTGGCTAGATTTCGGCAGCTGTGTAATATTTTTCTGTCCTATAATATTTATTCTGAGCTACACTGTCAAAAATAATCCTTTTTTAAAAATATAATTTATTTCTCTTTTTAGCTTACATATCCATTACTATTGAATTTACAGCACTGTTGGTTAAAAGTGTATGATGTCGTCCAGTGTGTTTTGCTTGAAATTTCATCATGTCTGAACAGCTTATCTGATAACAGGCTGATAACTCTTTATGAAGCAGGTTTTAATAATGCTTTCATGTTTCTGGTTTATGATGCCATTAAGGTCATATTTTGTCATATTAGTAATAGAGATACTCTCAAAATAACCCAAGCAGCAATTTAGTATAGCTTTTAATGTCAGCATAAATTCCTGTATTACTAAACTTATTTGTAATGTTCACAGTGTTATTTGCTTTTCCAAATATATGTTTCATGATATTATGGAATGCAAATCCCCTAGGCTAACAAAAATGCCCATTGTCTGACAGTCAGGAGAAATTCAGAATACTACTTTAGGCATACGATTCTGGGGCAAAATTTCCTGAACAGGAAAATTATGGATTCAATGACAATGTTGTAGATCAAGTAGATACTTATATGAAAAAGCTAAGATTTTCAAAATGCTGAGAACCTAACAGCTCTCTTGAGGATATTCAAATCAGGTCATGATCTCTAAATTTGGAGCCAAATGTGCCAATAAACACCATACCCTGATTTTGGTTTATAATTACAAGGAAAAATAAAAGGCCTTACAGCATAAAATTAAAAATTATTCCATGTTGGTTTAGCCTAATTAGTCTATGAAAAGGCAGGTTATTGTACCTGGTGTTTCTTTCTTTCCTGTCAAGAAACAAGAAACAAGAATCCAAGCATTTTCTATAGTGTAATTTGTGTAAAGTCTCAATATTCTGTCTTCTTTGCTAGACTGAAATTAGAAGGCTGATAAAGTGTCATGCGTAACAACATGATTTGACACGTACAGAAAAAAAATAGACTTTGAACCAGGTGTACCTTTTATTGTCAAAGCTGTTTGCTACACTGGTTTCTTGAAAAAGAAATCCTCCTGCAGAATGAAAGCAGGCTGGATGACAATATTGTCCTGGTTTGGTGGGAAGAAACACACAAGCTACAGAGCTGTATAAAGTACCAGCTGCAGCTGTACAAGACGCTATACTCATTAAATACCAAGAGGCCAGCATGAACCAAATCCTGCCCTTAGTCTGTTTCTGCTGCAAGCGATGAGAATTCTGGCCTCAGTCCAAGAGCCCACTGCAGCACATGCCTAATTTTGAGATTGTGAGTAAACCCACTGATTTGAATGACCTTTTAAACTGAACTCTTGGTGCATACCGTTGAATATAAAAAATGCTGGCAAGGTAATCTCCACTAGATAGCCAATCCTTAAAAAAAATCTGGTGTTTTTAAAGGAAAATTGTTTAAAAAACCCTCACTAGAGAAACATGGATATGCATAACTTAGCTATATTTTAGCCAATAGAGAGCCCTACTTAAAATCAGTGAATTTTAGGTCCTGCCGTAGTGCTACATATGGCAGGACTTGATCTAATAAAGTAATGAACAGAAAAAAGGGCCATCCTCACAAGAAAAAAGGACATCTCCCACTTTTCCCTGTGGGCGCAACACACTCCACTCTTGTTGAAGCTGAGAACTTAAACCACCTCCTCTAAAATGTGCACATTTTTAAGTGCTAAAGTATCTTTGGATTACAATGAATATATGGTTGGGTAAAATCAGCTGTAAAAATATGGAGCTACTAAGTAACTTTTATGAGAGAAAAAACTATATATAGTGGTTCTCTAAAATTTTATTCCAGTCCTGCAGATTTTTATTTTTTTTTATCAGCAGAGCAACAGAAATGTAGAATTATAGCTGCTTTAATTAAATGTCACTTGTCCAAAATTTAATAGGATAAAAAGAAGATCATATGGTACCAAAGAGGGAAACAGCTTTTAGCCTCCTCGGTTTCCATATGCATTCTGATCATTAAACTGTATCATGTGGCCCTGGAAAAAAACTACATTTAACTTGAAAGGTATGGGTTCAGTATATTTGTCTTAGTGACATCTGCAATATAATTTAGAGTAAGGAACTTGCCCCATGTTGGATGAGCAAAGTGTAAATAACCGGAGAATACCGTGTTCTGCATCTTGCCATTCTCACTTACATTATGTTGCATAATTCAGTATTCCATAAATACTGGTTTTATTCAGATTTAAACTTGTTTATGTTCTCACACTTAGGACAGCTGAGTTATTTCCAAGATTTATAGTTTCTTTTAAAAAAGAAGGAGACAAGTACATTTTTATCCTCACTTCAGGTTTAAAAGTCTTCAGTGAACAGATGATTTTTTGTGCTGAAATCCGGAAAAACCTCTGAACTGTTGATATTCCAAAGTGTATGGACTAACTCCTCTTACAGAACCATCTTGATCCAGGGAAATCTTTATAGAAACTGAGTAGTTGTCTTTAAGGTCATTGATGAATCAGAAGACAATCCTTATGTGTTTTAAGCATCCATACAAAGAATGAAGCCTTTACAGGGCACCATAATATAAAGTTTTCTCTGAGCACAAAGGCTTGGAGGGAAAAAAAAAAGTGTAATGATATTTCCAGCCATTTTATGTGTGAAGTAGAATATTTATAGTATCAGATTATTTGTGATGGAAGACTATTCTCTTCAGAAAAGATACATTGTCACAGCAGGCTCCAATTACCTTACTGATTTTTTATAAAACCATAAGTGAAGAAAATGTGAAAATCTCCATGTGTCTGAGCACTGGTAAATACTACAGTGTGAAAAGGGAAATTATTATCTAGGTTAGAGAAAAGGGACCAAAATTTACACTGTGAGTAAAAGCTTTCTGCAGAAGAAGCAACAGCTGTTCAATAGGTTTTCTTTCAGTTCAGACTGGAAAGAGGACACCAATAGAGTTCATCAAAAACAAATTCTGGAACTGATCTCACTGGATTTTTAAAGACATATAAAAAGTAGATGTGTCCTGATACATAGGAAGAACTGGAAGACCTTGAGGTCCATAATTTTAGATATAGATATAGATAGATATAGATATATGTACTAATGAGAACCACTATTATAAGTTGTATGCCCATCATTTGGGAATGACAACGTCAGAAAAAGAGAAAAGTATAACTGGCATTAACAAGATTTTACAATAATTCACCTGAATAATGGAGGTGTGAAAGGTGTCTGTGTTCAGAAAAGATGCACTGCTCAGTATATTCCCAGCATAAAAATGACTTAGTATTGCAGAGACTCTACTAGGCATCTTTGGAGTCTATTGTACAACTTGCAGAAAGATCCAAACATTAACAGAGACCAAAAGATGATTCAGAGATTCCCACAAAGACTAAAAGAATCAGGCTATGTTATCCTAGAAACTGAAGACTAGTTATGAAATATACTGGCATACTATTAATGGGTTTATTGCACAAGAGACAAGATAGGAAAGCAAATATTTTAAACAATATACATATGAATTTGTAACAAAAAGATCTTTATTTTTTACTCTTGACCTCACATAGGTGGTCAATTAGTAGGATGTAGACTACCAGAGGAGTTCTGAAACAACTCCCCATTGTAAGTGTCAGAATCAAAAAGAAATAAAAATTAATGCAGAGTATAGCAATGCTGTGGACAAGAACACAAGTCTACTAGAAAACGAAACTTATGACCCATTGTTCCTATGAGCTTGCTTTGAACTTATTTTGATTTTTAAAAATGGATTCATTTGAATATACAATATATTTTTTATGAATATGGAAAATAATTTTCATTAAACACTGAGCTATGATACAAGATCATTAATATAGATCTTGGAAACTCAAATCTTAGAGCTGTCACTAGGAGATTACATGTTTCTGTTCCAGTCTAAAAAACTAGGTTAAAAATAAGCTGGCATCCAAGCTGCACAGTCATTATTTGTTAGGTATTTTTACTTATTCAATATTTTTTAGCTTTCTTCATTATGAAAAAAGGTAATAATAAAATGGGCTCTGGCATCTCTGAGGGTGTTCTGTTATATTCAGACAAAATCAATTCAACTAAACCAAGGTGTAGGCAGAGAGAAAACTTAGTGCTGATCGAGACTACACTAAACATATTTTGGGAACTCCATATATCCTATGCAGTCTTTTTCAAACGCCACTTCCAAACTGAAAGAGTTACCACATCTGCTTATTCCTATTATGCCATCCTTTGAATCAAGTCTCAAATTTAGCTTCAACATATTTTGACACAGCAGTGAGAAGAAATGAATATGAAATGCCACATACTGCACTAGGAAAAAGGTACTTCTGTATCACGTAGTAATAGAAATGTTCTTTTATTTTAATAGAGCAAAATAATAAAAGTGGCAATAACAGGATGAGGATAGCAAAGAAACAGAGTAAATCAAAATCGTCTAAATCTGATCATCTCTAACTTGTTTCCTTTCTATTTTTTTTTCTGTATTCTCTATAGAGGTTAGTCACTGAACTTGCTAGCAAAATAATCAATTTTTTTTTCTGAAATATGAAGGGGTTTAGAAAGCAGCCATGAATTTATTTCATAAGCCTCTTTGCTGTCCAAGCACTGTTGCAAGTGATCTAGTCTTACAGTTTGTCCTTTTAACAATGCCAAGAGAGGTAATGTCACAGCCAGAATACCGATGGGAATGGAGCCGATGGAAGCTTGCAGAAGCTGAAGTCAGACTACAAAATTAAGTGTAAGGGACCCACAGCTATGTAAATGAACACTGACTTCAGTATAGCTTCACCATTTTGTGCCAGGTGAGACTGGCACAAACCTTAGAGGATATATCTTAATTAAAGATGGGGCAGGGAGGAGGAAAGGTAAAACAGTACCACCTAAGGCTAATGTTAGGATCTGAATAATTCTTTCTAGTTCTCCTGTGCTATAAAACCATTTGTATAGGGAAAGGGAAGAAGTTGACATGCAAAGAAAGAAACAGTAGTAAAACTGAATTCAGGTATAGTTGATGCACTTTTGTTCCCCTGAAATAATGAACAAATTCAAATTTACACAGGTTTCACCTCCTGTTTAAATAAAGTGCTGTTCCATTTGCCAGGCTTTAATGAACAAGGTGATATGTGGCACAGAAGGTTAAAGTTAAGCATCTGCCTTGAGCCATTTATTTCCATGCAGTATAACCTCAAACTGTCTTTTAAAGTCAAAGAATGAAAGCAAGAGATGAGTAACAGTGGTGCATGCATTGTGTCTACAGTCCCTCCCAAATCTACCACCCTGTGACAGCTGTGAGTTGGCAGATCCCTAAACAGTGAAACCAATTAGCTTTCATTTAAAATTATTTTATTTTCTTTCTCTCTCACGAAGCACAGAATGTTTACTATACTTTATTATCCAGAATTAAGAAAAGAGAGAGTAGAAAAATCTGTCTGTGGCAAAGCCAACTCTTGAAACAATGGCACAGTTAGATTTCTGTCATCTTATTTCTTTTGATGCTTCTGTGTTATTTACAGTATTCAGTTCCATTCAAAAATACTCAGCTTGCAGCCTTCTCTGAAAAGGACTGTTGTCAGACCTAGAGCTAAACAGCTCAGCAGAGCTGAGGTTGAAAATAGTTGACCCTGGAGAGAAGCTCTCATTCTCAGGAGCAGCTGTACTTCAGCAGGGGTGAAGTGGGGCTCTGGGTGAATTTCAACACACAAGCCACCCAGCAGCCTGTGAGTCAAAGCACAGAGGCATGTGCTTAAATGCTAAGATTGTTACTCAGTTTTACCCAAAGCTCCTCAGGTCAATGGGTATGACCACTACATGTCATCTTGTGAACTCTGTAAATACACTTGGGTTTTATTTCATTTTTGATCTAAAAAGAACGGTTGGTTTCACTTTGTAAGAAATCTCTTCTCTAAATATTAACGTTATGAATGTTACCAGCCCCTTTTATTGTGTACAGAGAGTCAATAATGTGTGTGCTCAGTTCAAAAGCAAATGAGATGATGCACCTTTTCCTTGGGGAGCTTGTGCTCTAGTTCAAATACAAAGTGTTTCAGACGCGGACAGTACATGATGTGCCAGTACAAGGTGTTTGGAGGTAAAGTAGGAACTGGCCTGTTCTCCTTGTTCTAGCTCTGATAGATGTTCTCTGTGTACTTTCTAATTTCCTCATTAGTGCTGAAAGAGTGTCAAAGCAAAGAGGGATCAGTAGTTCCTCTTTTTTATTAAGGAGACATAAGAAGTAGCTGAGGTGCAGGGAGAACAAGAGGTACGGCTGATCAGTGTGCTACTGGGGGCTAGTTAGAGAAAACAGTACTGACACGTGTCCCTATGCAGATTTTTCTAAGTAAAGTCACACAGTTAATATGCATGCCAACTTTCTAATTGCAACATCTGAATGAATGGTTTTAAAGATGGGTTCAGAACACAGACGAAACTCACAGTTTGGTCTTATGACTTGTAAGAGCTCATTTAATTAGAAAGAGATGTCTAAGTTAAGACAGAAAGCGTGGCAAATGTATACAGTATTTGAATACAAACACATACCTGGTATTCTTACAGTTTTTTTAAGGGCCTTTTCCCACACATTCTGAATCCATTCTACTGATTGGCCCTGAGGGGGAAACACCTCTTTAAGCTAAATTGGGGCTTATGCATGGGAAAATCTACCACACCTTACACAGGTTTTGTTTTATCTGCAGACCTCCAAAATACCTGGTGAAGAGGGATAACCTTCATTAAAGAAAATGCTAAAAAGAATCTTTTATTTTTCAACAACAGTATTGTGGGGGATACTAGGGTAGACTTTTTGGTTATAACTTCAAAGTGCGCTTGTAATGACAAACTATGTCACTGATGTGACGCTGCTTAGATCCTGACATTCATCATTTCTTTGAATATAAACTGTTAAGATCACATAATAAATATTAGCTCTGGCCTTTCTGTCAAAATAAAGGGGAACAGAATATGTCAGAGATGGCAATGGTAAACTCTTTCCCTTACAGTTTCAAACAATTACATGCTATTCCTTTTAGGAGGAGACATACATAGGATTTTTAACCCCTTGTACAAGTCTATTTTCAATTGAGTCCTGATAGAGCTTGTATTTATTTGTGAATGAATCCTCATGGGGAAAAGAGCAGTTCAGTAGAGCAGACCTACTCTATTTCTAAAAAAGAAAGAAAGAAAAAAAAAAAAGAAACAAAACAAGTTAAACAAGTTGCAGTTATACAACATATATTTTTGGCTAAAGCTGTGTGAGGTGAGAATGCTGCTTCAATTACAGGCAGTAGAAAATAACTTGGTAAAATCGCACAGGAAGTCCTTATTCAACACTTTGCTTTGCTCTTTCCATTTCTTTGAGTAAATCTGACTCTATAAGCATAACTGATTCTCTGAGGACCTCTTAAATAATTTAAAGATGCTGAGCCTCATATTCTACAGGCAAAAGATGCTGACATTATTTTAAATTAGGTTTTTATACTTAAAATATATTGAAGTGCATTTTGGGGAAATAAAGTTTTGCTACCTGTGCTTTTTCTGAGATCTCCTATGTGTAGAACAATAGAGACACTGTGGGTAGAATAATGTCCACATGTATTTTTTGTATGTTTTGAAAAATATTATGAAGCGCAATACTCGTTCTTTCAAAGACTAACTTGAAATATCTCTATTACTTTCTGGAAGTATTAGGTATGGAGGGTTTTTTGCAAGTGATTGTACCCAATAAAAGGCAAGCAGTCTTTAAATCGAATTTTGTGAATAATCAAAAATATATGCTAGGAAAAATGATACACTGGCCCTTCTGAGGAGTTCTTTGCCTTCACCAAAAGTCCATTTTGGCTTTTTCTGCTAATGGCTTGAGCATGGTACCCTCACTGTTCTTTATGCTTCTAAATCTTGATGCTTTATTTGTCACAAGCAGCTGGCCTGTGTCTTACTCTCCTACGTTGTTCTCAGTTGTCCTTCAAGTCACAATCCAAGTGAGAACACGTAAAGAAGAGACTCATAGATGAACAAAACTTCAGCTTTAAAATATGGGGAACACTGAGTGGAAGATTTAGTGGTTTTATGGCTTGTTTATCAAGTTTACTTTTTTCCTCTTATGGCTGTTGGATAATAGTAGTTTTATAAGCAGTCCTCCTACTAATTCCCTGGAACAAACCAAAATCAAAACTGTGCCCAAACTGTTCTGACTCCGCTGCTTGCTAAAACCTAATGCATGATGGGATTGGGCATTTGCCAGTTACCTTATTGATCATGTCTGATAGTGCAGATGTGATCAATAGTGCCAAGAGTTGCATATCTCCATACGAAATGCCATTGCCTCATCTGTAAAGTCCTA
>VXBW01005337.1:23383-38214 GCA_013400375.1 Thinocorus orbignyianus
AGCAATATTAAACAGTTTAGGAAAGAGACTGATCTTTTATATTTATGTAAGATTTGGCTCTGAGACCTCTAAAGGAATGACAATTTGTCCATATTAAAGCAATGCTAACATGTCTATGTTGCTTCTCTGCTTGGGTGATTTTATTCAGAACTACCTCAGGTATCTATGTATTTAGTATGCCATTCAGATGTTGCTGAAAATTTTGTCAATCATCTGTCTATCTTTGTAAGTCAGATGGTTGGTCATATGAGAAAATGGGTTTATAAACACAGAAAGCCACTGAAATTAAATCTACAGGTATTTAATTTTATTTTGCAAGGTTTTATCTTTTTAATATATGTAAATGGAAAATATGAAAATGGAAGAGGAAAAAAATATGTAAGGTCTCTCGCCTCACAGACACATCCTTTCACATCCTTCTGGATTAGACAAGTTAATAGACCTAATTAGACTTCTGACCATTGGTGGTACAGTAGTCAGGAGGATTTCTAACTAGAATTTGTCCATTTTACACTATAAAATGATTTAACTACATTAGTGGAAATGTGGTCAAAGTGTAGCCCATTAAACAATAGGTCTTTCCGATCTATCTTTCGTATCCTAACAGTGAGATCTTCTGGTGCAATAAGTATAAAGCTCCCTTCCCCCTGCACCCACACACACATACGCATACATACATATAGCAAGAAGCTGTTAGAGCTCTAATTTTCAAAAAATTCCATTTACTCTCCAGCAAAGCAGAACAATTCTTCAAAGGCATCCAGATTTTATTTTTTTAATCGGAAGCACTGAGTGATAAATTTGTTGGAGATCAAATGCATTCAACTACATGAAAAAGATTGTGATAGAAACTTATTAAGGCATTACATGAAAGAGGTAGAGAAGTATTCCAATTCAAAAGCAGGCCAGACACCATATAAAATGATCTCCCTGCTTCCAGGTAGAGTGGAAGATGTAAATGTCAATATGAATGTGACAAAGTGTTCTACTTGCTCGACAGAATAAAAAATCTAGTGCCTTTTGTCTCCTTTTACATGGGATGAGCAAATGCATCCAAATTGTTTATGAAAGCCAATATTTTTACGATAAGGCATTTGTGACCTACATATACCATTTCCTTTCTCTCCCATTATTTATCCTTTTACCAGATAACATAGGCTCTGTACAAGCACATGCAGGGTCTGACAATTAATATTATATTTATGCAGACAAATATCAAGATTTTTCTCATGATGGTTCTGACTTCTGTGACAGTCAATGACCTCTCTCCTATTTCAGTGGCATGCCTTCACACTGGAAAAGATGGGGCCTTTACCCAGATTACTCGGTTAGAGGGTAAATTACCTGATGGTTTTAATAGGACCAGGTTGTCACCATCAATTCCCATTTAAAATAATCTCTATAATTTCGATAAATAGTCCCCTTACAACATCTCTACAGGTATCAACTAAAGTAGCTGACACCTTACATTTATATGTGGTCTGATTTTAGCAATGTTTGCCATGTGGACATAAAGGTGAACATGAGAATAACCTTGCTGCTTTAACTTCTTGTTCTTAAAATTAATCTAACAAAAATATTGCAGGCTATCGTTTGTTTGCATGGCTTGGGGTTTTCTATTTTATCATTAATGTTTTATTCTTTTAGGATAGCAGTCACATTTTGCTGGTGATAGTGATCTAATGGATTTCAGATACAGCACTTTCAGTGCTCCATTTTACTACCTCATTGCTTCGTACGTAGAGGAAAAAAGGATGTGACTTTTGGAAATCCTACAATTTCTCTTTAACTTCTTGGTTGTGGAACTCCATAGATTTCAGATTAGACACTTTTTTATTTTGGAAAACTAGGATGACATGGAGAAAGTATGGCCCAATGCTCAGAAATATTTAATCCACAGGCTGGGGAGATACCCTACCCTGCCACAGATTTTCTGCATCATCTTGGCTAAGTCACTTAGCCTTGTGTCTGCAGCTTCTCATTTACACAAAAGCCTCACACTGAATTCAATGGCAATAGGTGATCATACCTGAGAAATGCCCTTGGTCCTTCCCTGTACCCATTTTTCTTCTATAAAATAGGGATTAGTATCCTACCCCTAACTCACAACAGGTATCCTATAGGGTAGATCATCTGAATGTAGTAACACACTGTTATGCCCAGCTCTCTTCTCGTGCCTGAGTCCCCTCAGAGTCTCCAAAGTGAAGTCAGCTCTCAGGTGACTCAAAGAAAAGGTGTGTGAGGTGGCAATGATTTGCATCCAGCCAAGTAAACCTGCCCTTGGGTGCTAGTTAATATATGTGAAGATATTCTTATCTGGGATAGAGCACCGTAGATTCTTAAAACAGATTCCTATTACAAAAACTTATGGAAAGAAAAATGTTAGAGAAGGAAATGTTTGGTGCTCAATGCCTGTTATCATAAGAATTCAAAAAAAAGAAAAAGCCAGATGATTAGGTATAATTTTGCAAAGGACTGTCTGGAGATATTTAGGACTGTTCAGTTAAGCTGTACCACATCAGCCAATGGGCACCCAAAGGAGGGCTACAAAGATGATGAGAGGGCTGGCGCACCTCCATGAAGACAGGCTGAGAGAGCTGAGGGTGTTCAGCTCAGAGAAGAGAAAGCTCCAGGGAGACATTATTGTGGCCTTCCAGTATCTGAAGGAGACCTAAAAGAAAATTGGAGAGGGAATTTTCACAAGGGCATGTGGTGACAGGACAAGGGATAATGGCTTCAAACTAGAACAGGGTAGATTTAGATCAGATACCAGGAAGAAATTTTTAGCTATAAGTGTGGTGAGGCAAACGGGTTGCCCAGGGAAGTTGTGGATGCATCACCCCTGGCAATGTTCAAGGACAGGCTGAATGGGGCTTTGAGTAACTTGATCTAGTGGGAGGTGTCCTTGCCCATGTCAGAGGGGCTGGAAGTAGATAATCATTAAGGTCTGCTCAAACCTAAACCATTCTATGATTTTTTTTCCTCATCTTGTTTTCATTCCATACTATTTCCATTGAAGTTTTCTGTAGTTATTCTTTTTTTGTCTTTTTCATTGGTTATGTAATTCTGCAATGCGTTCTGAATTAAAATTTTCTTCAAAGATGGGAACATAAGAGTCATTGCTAGCTCACTGTATCCAATCGTATGTTTTCTGTGCATTATCAGAGCATTCAACCAGCTTAACAAAGAAGTAATGTTAGCAAAGAGTTGTATCTTCTTGATGCCATGATTAACTTGCAGCAGCTAGACCTTGTTAGACAGATGATAGTAAAATTAAAAATGTGTCATGTCTCTAAGACCACAGAGTGTCAAAAGTATACTCAAAAATTGATGGCAAACACTTTTACAGATAACTCCATCATCTGAAAGCGCTTGTAAGTGCATGAATTTTAGAGAAATATACACCCCCTTCCTATTTTTAAATGGCTGATTTTAATGTGAGCTCTTATCGTGTTAACTTGCCTTCCAGTCACACAGATCTTTCACTAGAAGTTTCCAAACTGTGATAGCATTAGAATCAAAAATTGGGGACAAAGAAAGAACACATTCTCAAATAAAACCATGAGTTCTAAGGGTAATTCTGTTTTGAATCTCATATCTAACAGAATGTTGTACTGCAGCTAGGCTAAAGTTAATCAACTCTCATCATCTGTATTCACAAACTCCAACCACATATAGTGCAACTTAATTGAGATGTTAAATTGGGAACTGGTTATCTGTGCTACAGAATTAATCTATTATGAATTTCACATTCTTTCCCTCTCCAAACCTAACCCAAAAATCATAATAGATTTTATTAACCCCATGCATTCCATGTGTTGCTTTGAGTCAGAGCAATGGGGGGAAATCTCCTTTTTACTGCAGTGCTTATTAAAAGCTGCACAGCATCACATGAAGTTGATTGTCCCACATGAGTTCAGTTTAGTCTTGTAAGAAATATGTGCCAAATCTGGGGAACTTAAAAGGTTGCAAAGAGGGTTTGGAGATGTATTTCTTTTATCTTAAAGTTGGTTGCTTGTATCCTAAAAGAGAAAGTGCTTGTGGCCTTTGAAATCAAAACCAGAAAGTTAATGAGACAAGTATTAATCTTCTTACAGAAATTTATAACTCCCTTTTAAACTAAGTAATAAATTAACTTTAAATCATTTTCCATAAGTTCTTCTCTGACACTTGAAATTCAATGTTTGCATGCTAACAGTGACAAGGATTTCCAAATGTAAGAGATAATATCAGGTGGTATACTGCTAAAGCAGACTGCTGGCTTTTCCAGTTTGAAGAGTTTGTCAAGTAGAAAATGCTAACTAAAACCAAGGTATTTGTTTGAGCTCTTGGAAAGACTATACCAATGACTTTAACTCCCATCAATCAAAACAAATTCCACACAGCATATTTTCAGGAACTTATGATGTTCCTTATGTCATTTGTACCTGAAAAAATCAAATAACTTAAGTCATCCTCTATTCTCACCAGTGAACTTCTGGCTGCCATATTGTATGGTTGTTTGAAGAGAGAAATAGTGAGATTAATTTTTCTTTCCGTTATTTCAGACTGATTAATGAATCTGCTCATTTTATGCTGTAAATGAAAGCACTGTTTGTGTGTGCTTATTAAAGTCATACAGACATGCATATTACAGTCATATTTATGGGTCCAATTCTACAAGCTCAAAAATTGGGCCTGTTTGAACTCCATGAGGTTCAACAAGGCCACGTGCAAAGTTCTACACCTGGGTTGAGGCAATCCGTCATGACAATACAGGCTGGGGGATAAAGTGATTGTGAGCAGCACTGAGCAGAAGGAGGAGCAGATTATGGTGAACAGTTCAGCATAAACCAGCAATGTGCACTCACAGCCCAGAAAACCAACCATATCCTGGGAAGCATCAAAAGAAGCATGGCCAGCAGGTCAAGAGAAGTGATTCTGTCTCTCTACTCTGCTCTGGTGATACTCTACCTGGAGTACTGCATCCAGCTCTGCAGCCCTCAGCAGAGCAAAGACATGGACCTGTTTGACTGAGTCCAGAAGGGAACCACAAAAATGATCAGAATGGAGCACCTGTCCTGTGAAGACAGGTTGAGAGCATTGGGGTTATTCAGCCTGCAGAAGAGAAGACTCAGGGAGGTCATAATGTGACCTTTCAGTATATGAAGGGGATTTATAAGTAACATGGACCCAAACTCCTTAGCATCGTCTGTTGTGATAGAACAGTGGATAATGGTTTAAAAATAAAAGAGAGTAAATTTAGAATAGGTAGTAGGAAGATTGTTTTACAATGCAAGTGGTGAAACACTGGCACAGTTTACCAAGAAAGGTGGTGCATGCCTCCTCTCTGGAAACATTCAAGGTCAGGTTGAGTGGTTTCTGATAAACCTGATCTAGTTCAAGATGTTTGATGTCATCTACCTGGACTTAAGAAAAGCATNTATGACTATGTCCCGGCTCATTGCAGGAGGGGATTAGATGACCTTTAAAGGTCTCTTCCAATCCAAACTATTCTATGATTCTAGGAGTTTCATTTTTCTATACTAATGATCATTTCAATCCAATTTATTGGAGATTTTCACTGGCTTTTCTTCAAGGATCATCTTTAAGTCTTCTAAGTGGTTCGAGAAGATTACAGCATATTGGTAATATGGGAGATGGTATAAACAAAAGACTGAGTAGCATGAAAACAGAGTTAATTTCACCCCTGACTATCACTCCTATAGAGTTATATTATAGGTGCCTTTGGCATCACATAGCTAAGGATCAGGGAGATGTGATGAAAAAAATCTGGTACTAAATATTTGCATTATTTAACAAAATTCAATTCTGCAACGATACCTTTAAAGCTGAATGCTAGTGCCTTAGTGAGTGGAACAATTTCAGTATTACAACCTCAGCAATAAGGCTGAGGTACTCTTTAAAACAAAATATTTTATCAAATTTTTTCAACATAGTACACTGAAAACAAATCAAACTCTCACCTCATCCTTTTGAAATCACCTACTGTGTTGCACTGGAAACAAATCTCTTAAATGCCATTTTCCAGTATTTGCTACAAATTTTCTCACTGTCTCCACATCTTCCAAGGTTCTGTCCACATGTAAATATTTGTCATTATTTGTCAATGTTTATCAATTGTTCACTTACTATAATAATCATGAGAATGTTATACTATATCTGAAATAAATATTGTCAGTTACTTGCTTTATCTTTAGTAGTTAACTGTGTTTCTGCTCCATAATCAAGCTACTTCACAATGTGATGTGAATCAGCCTATCTTTCAGAGAAAAGAAAGTGTGCTAGCCCAGAAACTACACATATCTTATGCTATTTTCACTGGCTTTATTAAAGATTATAAATATTCCAAAGGATGATATTGTACTCCCTTGCCTGTAACATTGCATGTTTGTTGCTGACTGACTCTAGGTAGGTAGTCTTGCTGCAGATTTGTATATGTCATGCCATGGCTTGGCATTGGCCAAGGAATAGTATGAATGAGAAAGAGCCCCATGCTGAAGTGGAGTATCACAGAAATAATTCTGTATATGAGTGAAATATTTGTTCAGTCAATGGCAGACAGCCCTTAGAGTGGTGAATACAATGGTAGTGTATACACAGCAATAAACTCATTTCTGGTATTTTCTTGCGCTGCAGAAAATGCTTAACTAGAAATCTGTCTGGGTTTCATTGAAGTTGTTGAAGTGAGGGCTGTATATATTTGGGGAAATCATTCGCGTTGGATAGGATAGCAATGTGCAAACTACAAAATAATTCAAATGCTCTTCATCCCCAAGTCCTCAGAGGAGTTTTCCAGTGTTTCTTTGAGATAAACTGAGAGAGTAATCTCTAAACATAATGTTCTCTAGCGCTACTGTAGAAAATATGCTGAATGCTGCAGATATCAAAAGAATACCCTAGCTATGTAAACACAGATTTTTTTACTGAAGTACCATAATTGCCTAGTATAAAGAGCAATGATAGGTGACAAATAGAAAGGCATGCAGGGAGCTCTTCTCACAACTGCTAAGGGAAGAATGCCAGCCTTGGACTCATTAAGCATATTTATTAATTACAGCATAACTGCATTAAAGGAAAATTAAGACTGTAAAGTAATGCAAGAAAAAGTTAAGAAGTGCTAGAATTAAAGTGGCATGTTCACTCTTAATTCATCCCTTGTGTGTGTGTGCCTTAATTACATGATCACATGCTATCTTTTTTTTTTCCTGGACCCCAACTTCATTCAGTGCTCATGGCTCAGGTCCCAAGTCTCTAATGACTGTTTTCAAGCTGATGTTCTTCATTCTTTTTTTAAATACGTTCTTTTTAACTGTATGTGAAAGCACGTTTTCCCCATGTATTTGAAAATGTAAGACTCTGGCACAAAGGGTAGCCCTCCCTGTCTGTAACCATTCTAGGCCCAGTTTTAAAGATGACGTTCCTATACTTTTTTCCAATAGTTGACATTCTATTCTTAACCTGAGTGAAGATAGGTACTTCTCCTGCGATAAAACTTCCAGAAACAAATAAGACTTGTTGATGAAGAATATAATTTTTTAAAAAAATCATAAACACTTCAGCCTGAATTATGAACGTTTGGCAAATTCAGAAGCATCTGCAAACCAATCATGAAACAGGGGTGATAAAATTAATTACTGGCAGCAATTCCAGGTCTATGATAATGGTCTACTGCAAAACACAGGGAGTTGAACATAAACCTTTTCAGGTCACACAGTAGATCTGTGGTCTTTCTATCAGCAGTATTGTACATGCAAAAAATACATGTGGATTCCACAGAGAATTGGAAAATGCATCCTTCAAGATCTGTTAAACAGATAAAATACACAGGGATCAAGAAAACATCTAACTTAAAAATATCCTGGGAGACCATTGTATTTTCTTACCCTGGTCTTACCTTTCCCCAGGTCTCTACTTCAAGTGCATGTACTTTCACCTTTTTTCCTCAAACTATAGTATTCTCTCACTTTTGCTAGCTCTTTGCTCTGGGATACTGTGTTTCCCTGGGCAACAGAATTACCTGTGTACGGGACATAAAACACTCCAGAGGGACAGTGACTTTCACCCAGAGATTGTTCAGACCGTCGTTGGGGATGGCATACTGCAGATGTTGAGGTGCAACTCTAGTGCCCTTCTTGACCCCAGACATGTCCTATCCATCTGGAGGCTATTCAACTTTAGATACTTAATATGCACACCTGGGCACTCCCACCCATTCTCTAATGTCTGATCAGGATCTTTGCCCTTGCAGAGCAAGCAGTGTATATTTGTCACAGGAACCAGAACGCAGCTTGTAAAGAGTGAAACTCTTAAACCTCACCATGTTACCGTGACACAGATTCTTCTCTGTGTCTCAATCTCTTGTAGATAATAACTGTGACCCTGGTCTACACGGAGTGTAGGGCTGAACCAGTAGAATTTGTTCTTACATTGCTGGTAGCAAAGACTGGCTTTAATGACTCCTGTTCCAGGGAGGTGGTCCCAGTGGGAATTGTGCAGGGACTGGTTAAGTTACCCTTAGCTAGAAAAGGGAAGGCAAGTAATATTCATGTGTGGACAGAAGATGTAAGATGTTACACTGTTTCCTTTTAGATTCCTACAACCTGGTGGAAAACAAAAGGTTTTCCTCAGATCTAAAGAATGAGCACAACCATCTGAGTGACTCACTGCTTTTCTAAATGCCTCTACCCAGTTTTATCTACTTTATTTCCAGCAGATTTCAGTGGTGGTACAGGACGCCTCCACAATTGCAAAACAGATTTGATGCTTGGCCATACTTTAGTAACCCTTTTCCTCCCCCAACCCTGATACATTTTGACCTACACATATAGAAACATATCATAAAGAAAGGCATTACCAATACCTGACAGCAGCACTAGATCTCTAGTTATGGCACTTTGAGAGAGGTTATGGCTGTATGAAAGGAAATTTGGTATTTGTAACTACCATCACAGAACTGAAGTGGTTACTTACCACAGCAGCTACAGTTGGTGGAACATAATTAATTTAAGGGTAGTGGAATAAAACTGATGAAAGGATCAGGAAGACTCTGGAAGTGTGTTCCATTATGAAATTATGGCCATGTGACTCTTCTTTTAGAACCAATCTCCTTACAAATAAGAGCCTCTGTTTAAAATTCACTCTTGTTGAGTGTTATATTTCACTCCCCTATGTGCTATGGATATGTTGAGTGTTTCTCCTTTGTTGTAACAAAATGTGTGTTCAATGTAGTCTAACAAATTACAGCTTTCAAGGATTTAATTAAAACACAGCACACAGGACTTTATATGTGTGCTTTCTGATAGGCACTGGTAGAACTATATGAGAGCAAGACAAGAACATTTTTTTAACTTTCATCTCTGACAGCAAGAGAAAGCCTGAGTTTACCACAGAAGAAATTATTGTTCTTATCTCGTGTGCAACTGAACACATTTGAATTAACTGCAAGGTCTTAACTCAGAGCTGATGTGTGCTGATATTTGACAAGTTAATCATGGTCAAACTTCACTGCTAAGGCAGAGCAACCCCTTTCCCCTGTACTTATCAGCTAGCACACCTATTTAGGACTTTCTTCTTCATGCCCTCAAGTGGACACTAATTGTTAGTGCATCTGTGAGGTAAAAAATGTGCCATAACATAGTACAGAACAGATAGTATGTAAGGAATCCTGCACTGTTTCGTAACGGCGTTTTCTGTGAAAGGACTGGATTAGCATAAACTCCCTGAACTGAAGGGATTCCAGTACAACGGTGAAGGGTGATTCCAATGCAATAAATAAAATTCTGCAAGTTTACTTAGACAGATTTTTCTTGATAAATCAACGTTTTATTCAGTAATAAAGTTGCTTTGTAAGGTTTTTTTCAAGGTTAGGGGGTCTTTCCATTTTCTGTTATAATAGTTTGTGAGAAAATGTCTCCAGCACACTGAAGCAGAAATTACAACATAAGAACAATTTTGTCTGAGCTCTTTTAAAAGCTGGCTACAGCATCCTCATGTGGGGATACTCTTAGGAGAAACAGGCTATCTTGCTAAAGACACTCAAGGCACTCAATAGTCCACAGATCTCTCAGGATTCATCAAATCCAGGTTTCCACACATGCACTTTTGTCAGCTTGTGGGTTTTAACTTTTGATATTCCTGTACCTTTAATTTTTCACCATTCTGTCTGAAAGACAGGCAAACAGTCTTCCTGTCATGAGTCATAGAAGATAAAAATAGCCACTGCAATTTTAATTATGGGGGACAATAAATAATATTTGACTGAAAGAGCGAATCTGCTATATATACCCAAATGCTTAGCTAAATATATGGCATGTACATAGAATATTACCTTGGATGTTCATACCCCAATCCATGGATTTTAAAATTTTCTTTGATATTTATCCTAAATTAATGGTGATGAATAGTTTTGTTCAGTGATATGAGCCTCTGTATATTATTATTTTTTTTGAGTCAGTTGCTTTTTCTTAATTTTATTTATATTTCAAACCATAAATTACAAAACTCATATAGCCAAATAATTCATATAGTTTTTTAATTTGTTTTCAAGATTTACCATTAGTTTGTATTACTCTTATCAAGAAATCTGAAATTTGCATGATGCTGGTTTTGTGTGTGTACTGAATAGCTTTGATTTTCAGATTTGGATTCTTTCTTCAAATAATCTGAATTGAGAATTGGCGTGTTGCTCTCAATCACAGCATACACAGAGTTCTTTGTTTCTGTGAACACCCCTGGCAGTAAACTCTCTGCCCAGGGTATTAATGGAGAGCAACAGTAAAGTGGTGCTAATTCAGCCAAACGAAATATAGTGAGCCATAACCTCAGGTTGCTCACACCAGCATAGCACCATTGTAGTCAAAGGAGTTATGTTAGTTAAAGTTAATATATGTTAGTTAATGTTAATATTGGTACACTATGTGCAAAAGCTTGAGGTATTCACAGGAACCTAATTAAAATTATGAGAGTTACTATCTAGCAGTACCATTTACTTTATCATCAACCGGGACTCAGTGCTCAGCACCACCACTTGTAAACGGTTTTCCAGTGCTGCAGATGGAAAGTTTCATATACCATGCTGTTTCTTCTTTTTTTTTTTTTCACACAGATTTGCGTATTACATGGCAGCTTTTCTCTCTCTCAAAGAATACTTCCAAGCTGAAGTTCTCTCACAGATGTCAAAGGTAAGCACAAAATGCAAACTGGTCAATATCTGATGTTCTAGATTAAACAACTCACTGTGGGGTCAGTGTGTTATTTTGGAGCATGTGGCCCCACAAAAGTGGTCACTTACAGCTGGTGTCACAGAGTATTAGCTTTCAGCGTTTGAATCTTTGGTTGATTTTTTTGCACATACTTCCAATTAGTTAGCTAAAACTTCTGCTGCTCATAACAAATGATACTTGGACTGTGAAGTGCTCCTTATGAAACTGAAACTTGGAATTAATAACCTTTCTCAAGTTTACTTTTGTTTTGACGAAAAACCCATGATTATTTATGTACTGTTCTAGTGGTCTACTGTCAGACAGAGAAAGGGAATTATTTGTGAGAGGGTGTCATCCTTGAGCACAGCCATATTTGCACTTGCAGAGCATGCAGACCTGTACTACTGCATAGCCATGCGCGATTTGATGTAAACAAAGCATTTTAGTTTAGGGTGCCTGGGGACATTTCTTCCTCCAACAGCAGGATGTTTTGTGGACCATTCCAAATCTTAAGCTTATGTGATCAGCAAAGCTCCATGTGTTCATCAAAACTATGCCAATTTAGTCAAAATTGACAATGGGATCCTAAAAGTTTGGAGGCTTTGCCTTTCTAAATGGGTGGTCAAAACACCCATTGATTCTACCTAGTAACTAAAGAAACAGAAATCACTTTTAAACACACATTACATCTTGCACCATTTTATGCCTTTGCATGAATACCACTTGGAGGAGGTCAAAGCTATTCCAGAGTGTGTATGTTTCCTGAGAAAGGGCATCCCAGTGATGCGTTAATATATAGTCTGATTCATGCTGAATCAATGAAGTAATCTAACTGTTGTGAGCCTGCGGCCAATGATGCATAAATCAAAAGATGGGGCCTCACATCATTCATGCTCATACTCTGTCAACATGATCACTGTTGCATTCCCCTTATTTAGTATGATCACTTTCAGGACTGTGTGATGGTTTGTTTATTATAACCACCTAGAGAGTGTTTTGCCTAAAAGTAGTCCTCTCCAGACAAGAACACAGTACATCACCAGTTTCTGACTGAGAAAATATGGGCATTCATAGGTTGCAGTTTGCTAATTTTAGCCACTAACTGGTAATTCTGCTGGTTTGGCAATTGGTTGTCAGCACTGAAAGGTCTGCGGTGCAGAGGGCTGTGCAACTTCGTTCAAGCTGTGTCTTGATGAGATGAATTCTAATGAATTTCTCCTCTACATGCTGAAGCTTAATCCCTATTCAGAAGGGATTAGTATTCAAATTTATCATAGAATCAAGAGTGATTAGTGGTCTATCACATACAGTATGTCATGGAATATTCACTGGAAAGCTTGGGACACTTCTTGTTTATTTTTCTGGGTTTTATGATATTCCTGGAGTTAGCAGGGTGGTCTTTCTGGCTGTTGTCATTTGCAGTTAGAAATTAGTGATTAAAATGTTGTGAGGAGCTTGTAGGGAAAACCTCGAGTCCAGCTGCACTGTGCGACACTTAGCAGCTGTATGCAAATGATGAGAAAAGTTCTTCGTTTCCTGGGGGAAGGTCAGTATGAATTCTAGTTGGGTGCATTGGCTCAGTAGACGTAGTTTTGATCCCGCCTGTCTAAAGAAGTTTCTAATGGAACATTTGATCACAAGCATGCACTACAGTGGAGAGCTTGTAACGGAGCATTTGACTGGAGAAGACTTGCAGATGCAGGATATGGATAGTCAATAAAAGTACTCTTTAAACTTCCTCTCTCAATAAAATTGAGTTAGGTTTCTTCCAAAACTTGCACAAGATTTATTCCTCTGAGGAATTGGATAGAAGTAGTTTATAGAAAAAAGAAAGAATAATGCAATTAGGTTAGTACACCACCAACCAGTTCAGGCTGGCAGTGGTTGCAGCTGTGAATCAAATAGCTACTAAATTCGGAATAACACTTCTTAAGAGAAATTTCAGCACAGGAGTCTGTCATTTACTAATGACCTGGTAGCCCTGCAGGGTTCTATATGTGCATTTCAGGACCATCTTTCCACTTCCTTCTTTTCCTTCCCAGCTCACACAACAGAAAGAGTAGGATATTACAGGTTGTCTCAAACTGAAGGGGTTATGGAGCACAAACAAGAGCAATATTTTTTTTCCTATTTATATTTAAAATGTAAAAGTATACTGTTTTCTGGATACTCATTACAAATTTTTCATCTTAGTTCATTCATCAGCTGGCAATACTACCTCTGCAAACAGCTGATTATACTGAAGTAAGCAGGACAGCCAGGCAAATTGGAAGCCATAAAAAGGATGGGAAAAAGCTCTAAGAGGTGTGACATTCCTATTATAGCTAATCATGCTGTATCAGCTGCCTGGTCACACTGAAGCCAAAGCTAAATAAGTGTGGATTAGACATATCCTCTCTCCCTGCATAGTCTCCAGTTGCAGCCACACTACAAAGTCATGTTTAGTTAAATGAGAAATATCATATAGTGTATGTTGAAGCTGGGGAGCTTGCAAGCTAGCCAGCACTATCAAGCAGTCATTTCATACCTCAGAGCGTAGAACTAGATTACATTATTTGCTTAGCTTCCTGAATGTTGTGTTCAAGCTGCAAAAAAAGTCTTCTAAAAATCTACTGACTGATGGATATCTCAAAATAATTCTTCATTTATAAAACATTCCTGACGAAAAGATACAAGGGAACAAAGTATGCAAGGGGTCTACAAGAGAGAAGACAATGAGAAAAGCTACAAATGCCTTGGAAGACATTCTGACAAGAGATGAAAAAAGGTATTCTAGTTGGGAATACTGTCCTTCAAGAGTAAAGACATTTTGAAAAAACTCAGGAAAGAGGATGGAGGAATGAATCACTTAGAGTGACTGGCCTCACAGTGGACAAAGATGTAGCTCACTTTCACTGGATGGGGGAGCTACATCTTTGTCCACTGTAAGACAACAGAGTTCAAAAAGACAACGTGGCCCACCAGTGTTACTTGCTACCATCTTCTTGAACCCTAGCAGGAACAGACATTTTGATCCATCTCAACACGTGGATCAGTGACAAGATTGTGCTCTTCCGCTTAAGGGAAGGGACTGAAAGACCTTATAAGTGCAAAGGATGAGAACATGAATACACCTACAGCAAGAAGTGGGTAGAGGGCTCCTGGTAACTAGTGGGATAGCGTACAGTGATCAGATGAAGAAGAACTCTAAATCGTTCTTGAAACCTGCTTTCTGAGCACTAGTCAAGCACCTGACTAAAACTACTACTCCTGACAGGTAGACTACCCCTTCCTTAGCAGCTTCATCCCTCTCACTGGAGGTTTATACCTGGCAAAATACATGCTGTACTGCTGTTCTGTTAAAAAAAAAAAAAACTAAAAATAATAATAATAATAATAATAAAAAAACAACACAGCAAAAATGATGTGCCATCCTGTGTGCCCTCCAAACATCCTTGTTCAGACAGAGTATCTCAGAAAATCTCCCCTCCCCTGCTGCTGTGGTTTTATTCTTATTTCTGGTGTGCTTCTGAGCATATAGACCTACAACAAAATAATATATATGGGGATTTAGCTAAATCACTTTGCTGGGTAATTATTGATTAATCTTGGTAGCACAAAGTTAGTATAGCTAAAAAAAAAAAAAAA
>VXBW01005337.1:38225-97985 GCA_013400375.1 Thinocorus orbignyianus
AAAAAAAAAAAGAAAGAAAAAAAGCTTATAACAAAGTGTCTTCTATTTCTCTTTTACATCTTAAAATAAGAGAAAACTTCATAATTTTATGTTGCATCAGTTCAGAGAGTTTAAACAGTAACTGCTGTGAACCAGACTGTGAAGGAGAGATCATGGTAAGAAATAACAAACTTAAACACTGCAATATTATTTATCATCCAATCAGAAAGTTTACTACAGTGTGGTCTGCTGTTCTATTATGTTCATGTCCTGTAAACAGTAATCCTGTTCATTGCATAAGGGATACTGATTGCTTTACAGGTGCCTCACATTATTTGGAGTATGTTACCTAAGTCTTGGTTATGTTACAGCCTGTTGGCACCACAGCTGGCTCTGCTAATGCTAGCTCTTATGGATTCTACTGTCTTTATCCCCTGACCAGGTATTAATAGAGTTTCCTCAGTAACCCACAAGTGATTAATGAGATGAGTAGATAAAATACTCCACCTGCTGCAGCAGCCATGAAAACTGAATTAATGAGTAAGGAAAAATGGGAAAAACAGTCTCCAGGCTTCGGTGTACTGAACAAGCTACATCAGCTGCTTATTTGCCTCAGCTCCTAATGATGTTGTTTGTGAATGAGTTAGTGTTTCCTGAGTTAGACCACTTGCAGTCAATCCAGGAAAAATTATGCATTGCTATGATAATTACTGTATACCATCAAAAATCCCTATCTGTCTTCAAGACTGTAATCCTAGAAAAAATGCCTTGTACTCCTAACTCTGATGTGTGGTATTTAAGAAGAGTAAATTGCCTATTAAAATACACAGTAGAATAAATGCATTGATCAGAATTTTAGTAGGATCTAGAGAATGTGCATTGAATATAATTGATGTGTGTTTCCTGCATTTTGTTTTCTAACGTGAAGAAAAAATCCTGTATTACAGTAAGCAGTTTAAGAACCATAAGCTTGGGTTCAAACTGCAAAATATGGAAGATTCTCAATCTTTATTTCAAATATATCAGTAATCTTCATCTGAAATACATTATATTCAAAACAATAATTTCTCAGCTTAAAATTGGATCCATTCATTTTCCCTGTTATGTTTAAGTTAATGTAAATCTTAGCAACTAACACTTTACCAAACAAACAAACAACGCTGTATCCACTTTAAATAAGTAAATTTTTCATCATACTCTACAAAGTAATCAATTCAAACTGTTGAACCAAAGGGAAATCCAGTCATAGAAGATACTGACTGAAAACGTAGTCACCACTCTTGTTGCTTATATGAAGAATGTGTCTTAGCAGCCAGGTGGATGGAAATGTAAAGACTTTTACATTTTAAAATCTCCCATTTTAAAACTAGTTTATCAACTTCAACTTTTTTTTTTTTTTTTAAGAGCCATAGAGTTTTTAAGACATCATTTGCAGCTGATTTTTTAAACCAACACTTGCAGTTCTCAGTGAACAGTTAGAACTGACATCTGCAAGCGAGAGTTCTCTCACTCAGCTACTGACTGCCAGCAGTCTTTCCACTTTCATTTCCATGGAAACTGGGCAAGAAAAGTTTGTAGAAAGTTTGTATTTTATTTATTTATTTTTTAAATTCTTATATTCACCCAACCACTCAACTTGCAAGGATGGGAATTAGCCCACAGCATCCAGAGGAGCTCATGTGTGATGGGTGCCTTTAGCAGATGGAGTCCAAAGCTGCTGCAAGATTTAGAGTTCATTGACTGGTATTCCCTATTGTGACATTTTTACTCTTTTTTTGTTTTCTTTACAGGTAAGTCTCAAAATATTTGGTGTTTCAGTAGCAGTTTTGCTCCTTAGATGCAAGTCAAACAGAGGGCTAATAAAAAGATGTAGATTACTTGCGTGGAGTTTTTTGTCCAGTTTCTAGAGTCCAATCACTATACAGGTCATTGCAAACATACATGTATTAGAGATGGTAGTTATTCAATTCAGAACTTTCTGTTACCAGAAAGAGAGGCTTCACTTACACAAGCTCTGCATCTGTTCTTGTTCATCCTAGTTTATAGCTGAACACCACTGAAGACACAGGGTCTGATTATAAATTCATTTCTTTCTTATTCACCTCATACAGTTGTACATCTTCACTGATCTGAATTAACTCATTCAGGATTTACCTGAAAATTAGACCCATTTCAATTCCCTTTCAGAAACATGAATGTCAGCAAGTACTTCGGAAACCATCATAACACAGAATTTGGTAGTCATCTCAATGACAATACTGAAACTGCCCAAGCATTGTATTACTGCAAGTTCTAGAAACCTATCTGTTACAGCCAAATGAATCTCTCTGAATCTGTTTAGACCTGTACAACAGTGAACGCTGTTTGCAAATTTAAAAAACTCCTAAAAAAAAAATGTTATTCACTTTCTCTAACAGTCTTTATGACAGTGCTGAATCTCATTAGTCTACTGTTTTCAGCAGGCTAAGATATTCAAAAATTCCAGAAGTGGCTGGATTAATCAGGTGTCAGTGAGTATGTTAAGATGAATAATGAAAAAAGAAACCAAGAACCTATGAAAGTATTCTGATGGTTTGTAATAAAAAGTTCAGCAATTATTTGATCATATTGCTGAATAATTAAAAAAACCCAGAAATTTATTCAAGAAAAAAATGACAAAATTTGTATTATGAATAATTCATAATGAATAATTCATCCATCTCTGCACTATATAGAAATGTTCTTGCTATTCTGCACATACATTTATACCATTACTTTAGAGTTTCCATTTCAGTGGCTCCAGGCAGTGTTCAGCAGCTGAATAAATCCAGGGCCACATCAACCTTCCCATGCAAACGAGAAGACCTAGTAAACAATGTTTGCTTGTGACAGCCCAATTGACACTCTCACCATGCTAGCCCAGTCTGATGATGTGTGCACAAGAGCTGTTGAATGTGCTCCCTTGTCAGGGGTGGTTGTTGGAGTCTCCAGGGAGAGCTTTAGCCACAGCCAGTCACAAGTTTCTTGAGGTTACACCCCCTGTTCACATGCAGAAACCTTTCACCAGTCTCCTCCTCAGCTTTGTCAAGCATGGCTTTTATTTCCTCCCCAGTCGTCATGTCTCTCTCTGTATCATAAATGAATCGAAGTAGCTCTTGTGATGCACACCACCTTCTGTGTATCTCCAAGCTGCTTCTGAACACTCACAGACCAGAAGTCCACCTGCCATTGATTAACATTTTCGATGCAGATTTTTCAAAGATTAATCTTCCACTCACTACTAAATACTGCCGCACTCATCTCAAAGATTCCATGGTACAGTACACTATGGACCTCATCCATTAGGTATATTCTTTTGGAAAATAAAACAATATTTCAGAGATGCTTTACAGTTGCTGTTACAACTTAAAGAGCTTTGATTTTAGGGTATCTTCAACTTGAATTTCTCCTTGGACAACAACTGTGGCCTGAAGACCACTGAAACATTTTTACTTCAACCCATTTGTCTTATTACTTTCATTAATTTACACATGAAGCTCCCTACGTATACTACTGTAAAACATCATGAGCTTTTTGTTCACAAGAAAACAGCACATGTAGTGCCTGCAGGGAAACTTTTCTGGATACAGAAGAGCAGATAACAGAAACATCCAAGTACTTCCCTTCTAATTTTGGTGTTTCAATTACTATTTGGTGGTTTGGATAGTTACATTTTATCAAATAGAAAATCTGGACATTTTCACTTCTTTTTTCAAAAATGCAACCCACAATGGTAGTTTCTCTGTAAGATTTCCCTCTTATGTAATTTTATAAGTTTATTGTGATAGCATTCAAAAGGCTGCACCTCATAAGTTCTATAACATATGGCATATATTTAACATTGCTTGTGAATTAAAAATAACAGCCTGCCATCTGCCTTTGTGAGCAGATTTTATCAAAGTCTAAATGAAAAGCTCGAAGATGTGAATGTTGTCAATTAAAATATGAAACACTCAGGTTCATGACAGGGTAAAAGTACTCAGACTTACCTTACTTGAACTTAAGTCTCTAAAGCTTAGCCGCCATGTTTGAGTATTCACTTTATAATGGAATAAAACATCACATTGAGCTTCAAGACCAAGTCTTGTTTTGAGAAAATCTAAGCTTCACAAGTCAGCCTATTGCCTGTTGGTTCATCAGATGTGAACTGTTTGAAAAGGTGTGATATTAGTAATTTTCACTTATGCTAGTTACTTAAATGAGCATTTCTATAAAATCTCATTAAATCTTTTCAGTAGCTATTAGTTGATCTGTTCATAGTTTTGGTTGTACCAAAGCCATACCATACCAGAAATACGTTCCCCCAGTCTTCTCTACCTATGGAAGTTAGAGCTACTAATATTTGATTGTTGCTTTATTTTTAGCTTGGGGGGGGGGGATTTTGCCAGGCATGTAGATGTTTTTTACTTTTTTAAATTAGGTAAACTCTGAATGAAAATCCATTTTAAGGTAGAAAGTCAAACATTTTATTTTGAAAATGTCAAAATGAAAGACTGAGACTTTTAAAAGAACTTTTCTTCTCTCTCGATCTCACTTATTTTTTTGGCTAAAATTACTCACTAACATGTCAAAAGATATAATGCTAGCCTGGCTGACATTGTCTGCCCGTAGAATTCTATATTTTTATAACCTTCTGGCTTGATTATTGCAACCTTTTTACCTTGATTACTTTTAACTTGTGTACCAGGACCTATCGAGAGAGAGTTGTTCCAGAATTTTGGCCCCATCACCTGCTGCGACCTGTTGATTCTAGAATGTAACTCAAAATATGCACTGGAAAAGTGCACAGTAATAGGAACAAAATCACAGATCTGCTCTCAGCTGCACTCTGGATATGCTTTCTGTAGAATGTAAATATTTTTTTCAATTTTACACTCTCTACTGAAATCCTTTATGCACTTTTTAAAGTGACCAAGCTTTATGATAAACTAAGAAAGAGAGGGAGGAAGCATCACCTGTTATTTCTCCTTTCAATGTGGAACAGGGCTTCAAGTGTCATAGTGACACTGTACAGTATCTAAAAGCGTTTATGACATCCCACAAGGTGTGTTACTGAGAAGATAGAAGTGGGTCAATATTTCAGTCAATTCCTCCTTCCCTTGCTCATGTATGATACCATATCATACAGAAGACTCCCATTTCAAGGGAAACAGACCAAAATTTCATATGCAGGTAATGTGAATTTTGTCTCCTTTAGTTGCCCTGAACTGCTGAATGCTCTCAAAAAGAGGTATTCAAGATCAAGATCTGGAATCTGATTGCTACACAAAGATAGAATCATGAAATCACAGAATACCAGGTGAAAGGAACCTCAAGGATAATCTGGTCCAACCTTTTTTTGCAAAAGTATGGTCTAGACAAGATAGCCCAACACCCTGTGCAGCTGAATCTTAAAAAGTCTTCAATAGCAGGTAATCCGTCACCGTGGGGAGATATTTCCAGTCACTGTTTGTTCTCATTATGAAAAATTTTCCTCTTGCATCCAATTGGAATCTCCCCTCAATTAACTTGTACCCATCACCCCTCATCTTTTCCATGCAACTTCTTGTAAAAAGGAAGTCTAGACAAGATAATTTAAATTCAGTGCTCAGTTTGTTCTCAGCATTTTTAGAGAAACTCCAGTGACTTCAAAAGAATGGAATTAAATTAGACTGATATAAAACAAGTGTAAGCAAGTTTGTTTTTTACATAGCAAAGCTTTAGTCACTCTTTGGATTAACAACAGGAAATAAGGAAGTATTGAGTTGCAACCAACATATGACCTAGTCAACAAAGCAGTCAAAATAGGTTTGGTATAGATTTAACTAAGGAAGTATGGGAGGAAATTTTATGCCTTATACAGCTACGGGAAAAGACAAGTCTTACAATCTTATTCTCTGCAGTAAGTTGAGCAAAGAGCATGACTAAATATGCATCATTAGGGAAAAATGCTTCTTCATGAAAAAGAGTGTTCTCTTTGTGAAGATGCATTGGTGCCAGAAAGTGTCTGTCAACAAAGATATTTGAATCAGTTACCATAAGACAGAAAAAAAGGTTCTTGAAAAATGAAAAAGTAACTCAAAATTCACCCTCAAAGCAAAGGGGGAAAAGTGGAGATATGAATAGATAGGAAGATCTTACATTAAGCACTCCAGAAAAGTCACGTGGCTGCAAAAGCTGCTATTCCTCCCTTGCATATTCTTTTGAAATACAATTTGATAAATACATTGGATGAAATGCATTAAATTTTCACAGCCTGCCAAGTCTAGCATATAAAAGTCCTCTCAGAAACAGTGAATTTGTCTGGTTCTGCAAACATTTAACACACCCGCTGTAGGACCGCCTGAACTTTCAGAGTTTTATGGTTCCTCTGGCCTAAACTTGCTTGCATATTTATCATCATCTTTGTTCGGCTCCACCTGCCAAATAAACTAACAAAACCAGAAGAAAAATAGAGCTCTGAAATTTTTTGTCATGGATCTAGTAAAGCTCTTGTGTTATTTTCTGTGCATGAGAGGAAACGGCAGTTTGAGGAAAAGAGGGGTTTTGTAGTTAAAGCACAGGACCAGGAGTCAGGAGACAGGCTCCATTCCAGGTTTAGTTGCTGTGGATGAGCCATGTGATTGTAGGCCTGGATTCTTCATACCTGATACTCAGACTCATTGATTCATGATTTAGATGCCAGTAGAACCAGGCTCCTAATCTTGCTTTGTTTCAATTCCTGACATTTGGAAAATGGGCATCCTATTTGATCCCACAGAACAGATTATGACCCTCATAACTGTCCTTGAATGGCTCTGGGAAGAATAAAGCCATTTGCGATATATGTAGTTGATATATGTGTAGCTGATACTTACAAGTTTATTTAAAAGATGACCTATGTATATGTAATTTATAATGCATTTCATACAGGTCTGAGTAGACAACAAACTTTTTGGAACAAATGGCACCACATTTATCTCCTTATAATATTTCTTAGTGAACTCTTCCCCGTTTACCACCAAATATTATGCCTGTTCTGTTTCTTGGTATTTTTTATTTCACAATACTGAAAACATGTTAAACCAAAAGAAGTCGTTGTAATATGTATTTCCCAGGTATTTCTGCCAGGAAAGAAAAAAAAACCTCTAAACCAGAAAATCTTTTACTTGGAAGTTATCTCCTTCCTCTCCATATTTCTTAACATTTGCTAGGAAACTGGAAACATCATTTTTCTGACTTCATTGAAAGAGTTTGATGTCACACACTTGCACACTAGTAGCACACTTGCAACTTAACAAACTCTATTGGACTCATCACCACTTCTAGATATATGTAAAGGTGAAATGCCAGTTTAAAATACTATATCAGCTGGAAAAATCCTTCCCACACTGAGCTCCATGGACAAAGTTGGGGTGGTAAAGGGTCTGGAATACTACTATGGACCTGTGTAAAGCACCAGCGTCAGGTGTAGTAATAGGGCAGTAATAGGCCCTCTCCAATGGCAGATGAAAGTGGTCCATTTTCTTAGTTGTCCGCAAAAGGAAAGATAAACATTACAGCATGAAAATAAGGTTTAAATAGAACATGTTGGTTTTTTGGTTTATGGTTATTTATGGTCAGAAAGGCCAAGCTAGAAATTAATTTGGCAAGAGGTGTAAAGAAAAACAAGAAAGGCTTTTATAGGTTCGTTAACCAGAAAAGGAGGGTTAAGAAAAATGAACGCCCTGTGATGAGCAACAGTGGGGAACTTGTATGAACAGACGAAGAGAAGGCGGAAGTTCTTAACAACTTTTTTGCTTCAGTCTTCCTGACAACCTTTTCCTCTTAGCTCTCGTGTTGATGGCCCACAGGACAGAGACCAAGGTGACAAAGTCCCTCCAGCTGTAAGTGAAGATAAGGTGCATGATCGACTGAGGAACCTGAATATATGCAAGTCCATGGGACCTGANCAGCACTAGAGGTCTTTTATCCATTTTTTTTTTTAATTTGAAAAAAAAAGAATATCTTTAAATGTGTCTATTTTAACCCGACAGAAAAAGAGAGTGAGTCAGGCAGACACGAGAAATATCTAAGTAACAAGGAATATGAGCACAATAGATTTTAGGCCAGATTCCTCTTTGGATGCGCAAGCTGGTCTCCCACAGATTTCTGTGACAGCCACATTGACAGCAGTGGGAATCGGGCGTACTCATCCAAGGGCATAATTTGGCCCATAATGCATGAGGTTTGTCCAGCTTGTGAAAGCAGCAAGCAGTGTATTACAAACACTGCCTCTGTGCAGCTTACCGGGGGTTTAAATCCTCCGTGGCATTTTCTGTGCCTCTAAAATGTATTTGATAAAAATAGCAGAGGCTGCTTGAATCAATACCTGTTGAAAGAACAGACCTGCTAAAAGAATTAAAATTTGTTGCAACAAGGTTATGCGTTTAACAGGTTTCTACTCGAATAACCAAGCAATCCTCATTTTATAGCCCAGCTATAACCATGGTGCATCCGCCAGAGGAAGCCTGGTGTTTTCCATCCTTGCTTCTTAAGGTTGTCTCTGCAAATATCTTCTACCCCTGCTCCAGTGGTGCCTTTTCACCCAGACAATGGTAATGGATTATGAAATTATGACTTTGTATATGAGTCAAACTCCCTGTGGATGTTCGGATTCTTATTATCTTTAACCTAATTCACCTCTGCCAGCGAATTCTCCCCGGCGGGGGATCGGCTAGAGGCTGAGAGCAGAGCAGGGCAGTTACTGATGGGCAGTTCCTTAATCTTATAGGGTATGACCAGCAAGGAAGGGGAGGGAGGTGGAGGTCCTTCACTCACCACTTCTTCCCAGCTGACTGGCATCACTAGTAGCTGTTTGCTGCCACCTCTGAGAAGGCAGCCCATAGGGCTTGGAGGTCAAGCTCACCAGGCTGTAGTTTTGCTGCTTTGTTAAGAGAGCCCATGTACTGCTTAGGAGATTTTGACAACCTGTTTTGTTTTTTTTTTTTAAAGAGTTTTCTATTATTATTATTATTATTATTATTATTATTATTATTATTATTATTATTATTATTATTATTATTATTATGTCAAAGCAAGCCTAATTTCTGCCAGTGCTAATTATTGCCAGCTGTATCAATGTGGTTTCTTTACTCTTTTCATTTTACATCTTTGGGAGAATGACAGGACTTCTTTTCATCCCAATTTTGTGTACCTTCATACTGTTAACGGGAACTCCAGTAACTTCTGTTGGAGAATGGATCTTCCTATGCATTTCAAAAGAGAAAATGAACCTGCTTTTCATTTTAAGTGACATATGATGCTTCCAGTAGACAGTACAGGAGTCAGAGGACTCCTGGATACACGTTCCTTTTGCTGTGTCTGATTAGAAACACAGCATAGTGCCAGTCACTCCACAACTCAGTAGCTTTACAATGCTGCTGGCTCTGCAACACTTTGCAATGCCAGGCATGCTGTGCCTGAGGTGAACTTCTGTAATCACACAGAAAATCTAGAAGTAGTGGGACACAACAGCTGGGTGACTCCAAACTGAGAAAGGGAAAGGTTTTAGCTAAGGAGAACGGGGAAGTCAGCAGTTAAGGCCCCACTGAAGAAGGACTGAAGAAGCACAACTGTGTGACCCAGGATGCAGGCAGAGTTTGGCAGCTAGGACAACAGCTAAGCTCTTTCATTTCATCTTTGAAGATGCCTATGGGGTCCTAACACATTATCAAAGCAAGTGAGTGCTGCCAGAGGTTGCTGACAAAGCAGGGCTTCTGAAGCTGCAGATCCCCATGCAGCAGCACCCTTGCCACATGCCTAGAGCCACCCCTGCCAAGCAGCTGATAATCCAGCCACTAAACAAAGGGAAACAAGAGGCCAGAAACACACAGCTTTACAACTATGGGCAGAAAGCAGGTGCCAGCAATCCAAGAATGACAATAATAAAACATCTGGACCTCAAGCCTTGAGACAAAGTACATAAAAAAAGAAAGGAAAGAGAAAATAATCCCAACACAGTAAATCTATACTGGAAGACAAAGATATCTAAAGATGCCAGAATTCCTGCAGAGTAGCAGAAACCACTGTGTTGCCACCTCCTCTTGGTGCGGTGGAAGGCATAACGTGTTTTTTTTGTGCCTGTTCTCTGTAGTTAACCTGGGGGAAAAAAGGGATTTTTTTTTTGTCTGCACACAATTGTATTGCAAAGGGGCTTCTGAGAAGTTTTATGCTGCTTTACACCCTGTAGCCATCCTGAAACAAACAGCTTGTGATTAAGAGTTCAGTTGTTAGCAATAGTGACAGATGTCGTTGGGGTTTGACTGGTAAAAGTGTACTGCCTCTTTGAAGCAAAGTTTCCATTAAAAGACACGTCTAAGTGTACCTTCTCCTAAGGATTACTGTACTAAGTAGGTTTTAAGTTGCGTTTTTGCCTGTATTTGTTTCCCACAAAGATCTGTCCAATAGTTATTTTTCCTTTGCATCAGATGAAAATATTATGTTGACCTGGAAGTCTGTTTCTTTGAAGGGAGAAAGGTCTTTTCCCTGAGTAATTTTGAGATATCATTCAGTTTTTTCAGTTGTTTAGCACTGATGAGCTTAATCACACATTGCATTAATAAAAATGTAAATGAAGGGTTCTGAACAAATTTAAGAAGAATTTATTATTTCTCTTTTGAACATCTACTCCAAAAGCTGAAGCACTGGCATAAGTAATTGCTGTTTTATGCAGTTTGTGGAGACTAGTTCAAAGCCACAAAAATCAATGGGAGGCTTTAGCAGCAGCTGTGTAATATAATTCAGTGTGCTTCAGCCCTTATTCTTTGCATGGATCTCTAATGCTGCTCTTATTTTCTGTGCACCCTCAAGTTCTTACAACAGCTTGCGAAGATAGGAGGAGAAAAAAATGTGAGATTCAGTGAACTGGGATTTCGACAATATTACAAAAGACCGTAATTTCCCTGTTGTTCATGTGTAGAAGGGAAGGTGCGAGACATACTGGGATTTGCCCTGGGCACTGAAAATTTCTGGACTTGTTATCCATCTACACAAGTCTGCCGTACAAAGTGACAGATATGACTCTTGTCAGCTATACATATGAGACATGTACGTTCCTTCAGCAAACACACATTAGAACTTAGTGTGTAGTGTTGCACAGAAATAAATGTAACTCATATTGATGATGCTGAATGCAAGAAAAATAGATCCTTAAGTCTCTTTTACTGTTCTTGTTGAGTTAAAGTTGATTTTAAAATAATTCTTCTCCTAGTTTGTTTTATTTAACTCCTATATAAAATTTTATGTTGTATCGATGTGAAGAATCAGCAGCCAGCAGAAGAATCAATGAATTTGCAATTTTTTCCCCAGAAACGTGTTTACCTATTTGATGCTGCCAATGACCAGAAGTAACGAGAATCTAACCCACAGAAATTATGTTGATGAAATTGTACTATTGAGAGCACTAATTCCAGAATCTGTTGCTACTTTGTCGTACAGGTGAATTTCACTGCATTCTTTTTCCATCTTGTCATAATCATCATAATTCCGTAGCTCTTAACTAGTTTGAGTGTCCCAGCAATGGCTAACAGGCAACCTTGTAGTGCTACCATCCCCATTGAAAATACAAGGAAAATCACATTTAAAATATGTCTTCTTTAAAAGAAAAAAGATTGAAACACAAAAAGATGTAATACTTTTGAAGTATTTTGAATGTATGTGTGTTGGAGAGCAAATCAACAACATGAATCTGTTAGAAAAATGGTGGGTTTATATCCCTTTAAAATTCATCAAGGTGATACTGCTCCTGTTATTTCGTCCCTGATGATGAACATAAATCAATGGAAAGTTTTTATAGAAATATCTACCATGGGGTTTACTAATGTGACTTAATAGCAACAGCAGAATAACCCTATGCTCTGTGATTGGTGTCTGACTTCAAGTGCCATAAGAAATAAATAATTGACAGGAGAGGCAAATACAGTGCATTTCAGTCGAGTCACGATGTAGGATTGATTGATTACAGAACACAGAAGCAATGCCAGTGGTTGATGATCAGATAAGATCAGTAATCAGGGAGACCTTAGTAGGAAGGCAATGAGCTCTGCTCACTCCTACCAGCTTGGTTCTTGAGGCTAAATGTAAAATGGGAATGAAATACCTAGACAGGTCAGCAGCTGTAATGCTCTTTGCATGCCTTGCTGCCAACTAGTTCATTAAGTAGCACTGGATTTGACTTAAAAGGGAACCATTTGCTCTGAACTTGCTAACTGCAGCTAGTGGCATAAAGAAGCTATAAAAGGACTGGAGTGGAGAGTGTTGGGTCCATAGAAAAACTTGCAATAAAAACCTGTGAAGGGAAATTTCTACATAGCCTGAAGAAATCCTTATAAGAAGGTCTTTTTAAAGATGAAATATGCATAGATTTATTAAGATAAAATCTTCCGTTCATCCCTACAGTCATCCTAGAGGCTCTTCCTCCCTATCTTCCTCCCTTGTTAGCATGCCAGTCCTAGGTACAGAAAACTTAGGACAGAAAGCGAGGAAGTACACAACACTCAGCTGAAACTAGATGGCAAATTTAGGTAGCAAATTGTAATTATATGTAAAGGAACTTTACTAGAACACTGAATTTAATGGCTCAGTGTTATATGACAAGGATGTATGCTTTTGAACCTTGACTTATATGCTTTGCTTAAAGAGAACAGGACAGTTGATCTGCAACAGTTGAAATACAGAATAACTGCACAGGCAAGGGGATTGCCTTCCAGAGAGTATAAAACAGTGGTATTTTTCATAGCAACTTTTTAAGTATAGTTTTCTAATGCCTTTTTGGTACAGAAAAGACCTTTAAAACCAACCTGCTGCTTGTACTTCGTCTTAAGTTTCTGGTCATGTCCAGAAAAACTTGTTTTCTCCCTGAAGATAATGAGCTGCTGATAGACAGACATGGGTAGGCATGGGAAAGGACCAGAAGGACAGACTGACAGAAGTAAAGAACTTCTAACATTGGACATCAATGATATTTTGTTTTGTTTGAAGATTTTCCCAGATAAAGGAAGTCACCAAGTCATCTTGCTCACTGTAACAGTGCACAGTCCAAGCCCATGAAAAGTATCTCTTGCCTTTAAGCATCAAATCTCAAGCCTTCCATATGAAGATGAGAGAAACATCCTGTCAGTTACATGACTGGAGGACTAGAGTACCTCTCCTATGAAGACAGGCTGAGAGCTGGGGTTGCTCAGCTTAGGAAAGAGAAGGCTCTAGGGAGACCTTAGAGCAGCCTTCCAGCACCAAGAGGGAGCCTACAGGAAAGATGTGGAGGCATTCTTTATCAGGGAGTGTAGTGACAGGACAAGGGGTAATGGTTTTAAACTGAAAGAGGGGAGATTTAGTTTAGACCTGGGGGAGAAATTCTTTACTGTGAGGGTGGTAAGACACTGGAACAGATTGCCCAGATAAGTTTGAATGCCATATCCCTAGAAGTGTTCAAGACCAGGATGGAGGGGGCTGTGAGCAACCAGGTCTTGTGGGAGCTGTCCCTGTCCATGGCAGGGGGGGGTGGGTCCCATTTTGCTTCTGGCTTTTAAACTGAAGAAAGGAAAATAGGAAACTTACAAATCTGGTAATTGCTCAGCCCCAGCACCGTAACGTGTTTGTTCAGCTTTGTCTCAAATCAGTGCAATATAAGTAACAGACACAATTTCCCCAACAGTTCTTTTTCCTTCGCAAGGCAATGCCCCAATCAAATGGGGAATAACTCTGGTTTTATTGCAATAACTGGACAGATCATTGTATAGCAAATAACAGTCATATCTGCTGTAAACACTAGCCTGAGGCATTTGCCTCCATAGTCATGAAGACACCATGCAATACCTTCACAGTATTTCAGAGTTTCGGTTCATTCCACAGAAGATCTCCAAATCTCATCTCCAGATTCTTTTAGTAGGAGCAAAGTAGGAATTTGCTGCACACTTTCTGCTCTGCTTATGGATAGCTGCATGCTCTGTTCTTTCCTTGTATTTTGATCTAGGAAATATGAATTTAGATTTTACTTGCATTCAAGTGAAAGCAATTTTAGTAGGCATAACCACGGATTTTTCATGTAATTTCCAAAAATTCCTTTGTTAATAACAATAAGCCAGCAAGAAAGGTCTTCATTTTCTTCTTCATTTCCTTATAACTAAAGCTGTCCTGACACATCTGCAGCTCAACAATAAAGAGGCTGAAGGTTGTAACTGTCCAGGTTGAGTAATGTGTCCTACTCTATACACTGAAAAAGCAAAAAGTTTGCTATAATACTCAGAGAGTGTTCAGTGGCAATGGAACACAAGGAAAGCAATAGACACCAAAGCAAGAAGCTCACTGCTTTTCATTTAGACACAGTTCTGATCTGTTCCTGGTTCTTTGCCTGCACTCCAGAGAGTATTTAAAGCAAATACTGATCTCCCTGCAAAAGACACAAATGACAGTTTGTGGTCAGGTAATGATTCTAATTTCCTTTTTTTATTTTTCTTAACTGAAATAGTTTCCACAATATAAAAGAAAAAAAAAAAAAAAACAAACACTCCTTTAGGGCTTTTCTGTGTTTCCTTTGGAAATTGCAAGAAGTAAATTTTCTGTCAAAATCAGTTGTGTCACATGTGGTCTTGTTTCATGCCATTTTCCTGAGCATTTCTCTGATCCCGGTTTCCCTAATGCAGACAACTTGACGATGTCAGTACTGACAGTATAGAGGACCATAAGCATTTTCTTGATTTTGTGACAGCAATTTGTTGCTGTTGTGACAATATAATCCCTACTGTAGAGAAAGTAGAGGACAGAGAACAGTAGTACATTTGTAATAGTACCATGTGATTTATAGGGATATGTATTTGATCTCTAGTAAACTGTGACAAGCCTTTGACTGAAAAGGCAGCTATTTTCCTGTCATGTGCTAGTATGTGGCTCTAGAAGTGTATTTTGCTGAAGCAGAAGTTTACTGTGGGTTTTTTTTCCTTTTATCAGTGACTCCAGGATTTTAACTGTCTTGGAGGGTTTTTTTTCCTTTTATCAATGACTTCTGGATTTTCTGTATTGCAGCGTATGCTTCCAAGCACTTACTTTCCTGTATAACTGGAAGAGCAGAACATTAGGCCAAAAGCTGGCATGGTGAAGTGCTGAATGCACAGAGAGACTTCAGCTCTAAAGAATAGAGGAAAATTCACTTTTCTGAATTGGAACTGAATTATTGTGTTTTCCCAAGCTGCCAGTGGTCCCCTCATGGACCCATACAGGTTGGCATGAGAGGTATGCCCTGTTATTAACACAGAAGCAGGCTATGCTTATTCACTGCTCCCCTGAGTGCCCCACTGGCTCTACCGGGATGGCTTCTTGTGAGTAGTTATGTGTGAAGGCTCATAATATGGCCTCCAAAAAATACCACTAAAATTATAAGTGACAGAAACGTGATGGGAATAAGGCATATTGTGTGTCCAAAGCAGTAGCAGAATCCTGACATTGTTTTAAGGGAAAGATGAAGAAAACAGAGCTTTCCTTGTTCCTTTTGGCCCTAGGCCATCAGGAGGGTCTTACTGTCGTGTTTGCCATTTGATTCAGCTAAGCAAACTCATAAAGATGACCTGACTGTCCCACTACACTTGTGCATGTTTTGCTTCTGGCACTGGTGACTTAGGGAGGAGACCTTGGCTGCAGCCAAGAGCCTTGGCATATGACACTTACAGGAATTGGGAATGGCAATTCAAGTGCATCTGTGTTCTTAATAATGCCAACATTTCTAGAAACAGACAAGACCTATAGATCAGAGAAGGTGTGCTCCAGCTCTGTATCTCATAGCACTTGGACATTTCCTTCACAACGAAATGGCATACAAAAATGACCTAAGTAAATAAGGGTCAATGAACCCTTGAATTTGTTCATTTATTGTGGTGAACAGAGATCTCCCTCATGTACACATGTTAATGTATCTCCTAGACTACTGGTAAACACCAAGGCTCCTTCTTGCTGTTGAGACAGCTGCAACTGGTAATCCTTCCCATTTTTTGGTTGCATGGGAAAGTTGTTATATAGAAATGAACAATGGTCCATCTGGCTTTCAGGCAAAGCAAGCACCCTGATGCTTTGGAGTGAGGCTGTATATTTCATTAGTTTGTATGTCAGCCACTTATTTTGTCATTAAGAAAAGTATCAGTTAATACTAAACTCTTAAGCAAATGACAGTGTTAGTATTCTATAACTTGATCTTATCTGCAAAGGTACAAGATAAGTACAAAACTTTGGCTAAAGTGCTCTCTTTATTACTTATAAAGTGAAAAAACAACCTTGCTCTTCCTTCCACCCCAAACATATGCATATGCAGCATGTATGATAACGGAAAGCAAACTGAATTTCTTGCCTTAGATGTTGTATACATCTGAGCACTGTGAAGTATTAAGTAACCTTAAAAGCATAATCAGAATTAAACACTTCTGACACTTTATGATCAATTAAACCTCAATAAATATAATGTGTTCACTTTTGTATGGTACTTGGTCAAACCATGTCCACATATTCCATGTGAGTTTAGAATGCCACCACATCAAAACCTTTTAAATCTACTGAGAACATTTTCAACCAGTTTATAGAAGATTATGATGATGTCTCCTCCAAGCAAATATAGATCCTATTCAATGTCTTAGCAATAAAAAGGCAGAGTGGTTTTTTTTGGAAGGGGTTGTAGCACACACACAGACAACAACAAAAAGTTAGTCCTTAAAAGGAAATTTTATACATTCTTTTTCCCAGAGCCATTAATGCCTTAAAACTAAGCTTTCATACACAGAATTATTTCTTCCAGGAACATTTCAAAGTAGAGGACTAAGCTGGGCAGTCTAGGTCATTTCCCTGAAGGAAGTCTTCTGTACCACCAGTTGAGTGGCAGAGCAGCAAAATTGCCGCCTGGAGGATCATGTTTGCCTTAACTGTCCTTAAAGCTGTAAAACCTTTGCCTCTTAGACAAGGTTAAGTAAGATGGTCTTGTATTAGAGAAATAGTGATTAAATAAATAGGGAAAATATTTTTTGCTTTAAATGTGATCAAATGGATGATCTGAAGGACTGGTGAGATGAAAGCTCTTACTTCTTTAGCAAAAGGATCCCTCCAGAACACAAGAGGTGTTAAACTTCACAGAAGCTTTCAGACAGAATTGTTACCTAGCTGTTGGGTAACTGCTTTCATCATAAAACATTCCAGACGCCTAGGAGATACTGAGCAAGCCATGTACAACAGCTCCATCTCCACCTCTGAGAGTTTAGAGTGACCATATTTTTTCCTCTATTTCTTGTGTAAGATAAGACAATATTTAGCCTTAAATCAAATATTTGGGGAGGATGTCAGGGCAACATATCACTGAGTCTATTAGAAACTACTGGGGTTTGTTGTAACTGTGGTAGAACAAATTCAGAGCTACTTGCTGAGTTTCAGCACATAAACGTGTCATTATTTTCTGATCTAAGGTTGTATATGCAGCAAACAGAAATGCTTCTCCTAAGCTAAACTGAAAAAAAAAAACAGGTTGCTAATATTTTGAAACCTTGTTGTCTCAATGGAAAGAAAAGAAAAAAAAAAAGTTTCTCACTGGATAAAAAAAATATTGAATACTGGCATTTGATTTGATGAGATTGAACTAGTACAGTAAATGTGTATATCTACATGTACCTTCATGATTAGGAAATAGGGTGCATGAGGTTTGCTTTTTTAGTGTTGGGTTGTAATGCCAGTCAAACAGCCAAAGCAGTAGGTGTGCAACAGTTTATTTCATGAAAATTAGTGTTTTAAAGATTGTGGGTAAATAGCGTGACCAGGTAAAAGGATGGTTAAATGCATGCCTCCTCCTGTTTCTTTTTACAAACTTTTATGATGTGTCAGTTCATTCATCAGCTAAGAGAGAAAATAAGTTTGAAATTCAATTGGAGACTACAAAGAGGTTTGAGGGAGCCACACAGGGGAGAGGAGTGATGTTTTTACCTCTTTTGCTGTACATCAGAAGTAAAGATCTTCGATGGCATATTTAGACTGTAAGAGGCTTACTTTTTGCCTTGAAAAGCTTCAGAAGTCTCATCTGAAGTCATTTCATTTTGTAAGAAAAATAGAAATGTCACTTTTGTAGAATGAATCTCACTTTTTTTCTCTGAAATTGTTATTGGATCTTAACAATTAAAAACTTATTTCTCCAATATTTTTAAGAACAAAAAATCTGTGAGAAATGCTAAGAGTTTCTTGTTGAGAACTGGACATAAAAAAAGAAAACTTGTAAAAATGAAGAACTGCTCCATAGCACTTCAAAACTCAGAATTCCATTTATTCAACTAGCTACATGGATCAGGACTCACAAATGATAAGTTCCGTATTTTCGTAAATTGCCAGACATGTCTTCCAGGAATGACTGCTTTTTTCTTGGTTTTTGCTATTTTCAATTCTATTTCTGAGAAGAAATTTAAAACAAATGGTTGTAAAAGGCCTAAGTCATAAGTCTGATCTTTTACTGAATCCCTTATTATATCTACTACAGATCTTTTAAGGGACAGGCAGGACTAGTACTGTTTTTGATATTTGTGAAGACTTTAAAACATGTTGGGCTACAGGGAATCACCAAGGTAGGGAAAACGGGAGTTACTGGCATTATTCTGGGCTGTTAAAACTGGTGACAATTTGTTAAGAACCAAAGCATGTAAATATCAAAAAGGGAGTTTTGGACACTGAGTCAAGAACTGAAGTGGAAAAGTAAGTTGTTGACTCATTGATGTTTGGAATTATATCAGACTGAAAGTAGTGATAGAGTTCCCGATTTACGCTACGAAAGTGGGAAGAAAAACAGGCCAAATAGTTTTCACACCTTTTCTTAACCTGAGTAAGACTTGAGGTGTTCAGTACTTGTAATGTTTCTGCACACCCGTCAATTGTGCTACCCCCATGCTTTACTGATCCACTGGGTAATTTCAGTCAAACTTGACAGAGGGGTGGAAGTCTCAAAGACAAATCATTTTCTGTAAATACACTGAAAATTAGAGATTGATTAGAAATAACACCACTATCTGGGGGGAAGTTGGGTAAAAAACAGCTATTGCATGCTCAGCTTCCACCTTACTTTCTGGCTAACCACTCAAGACAAACATAGCCTGGTCTAACCAACGTGGAACCTACCTTGGTCTCTGGCACTACCAGAGAAGATGGGAGACTGCAAAGGATTGAAGTACCATGGTAGAAATAGATATTTAGGGAGAAAAGATCACAAGTATAGAAGAAAATTGGTTTCACTCTTTCTTCTGATTATGGAACAGGTTATTAAACTACATTACACTATTATAGCAGTTTCCATGTAGTGAAACATTCTTAGGAAACACATGAAGTTTACAGTAAGTAATACAAGTTTTAAGTGGTAACCAGAACTAAACCAAGGTATCTTCATTTTACCTTTCTTGGATTGAGGGCAAGGAAGGAAGAAGGCGGACAAAACTGGGATGTTGAGACACCCATGCTGATATAGTATGTTGGTAGCTGATTGGGATACCTTCTTTTCTTAATCAGTTTCAGGGAGAATTCTGGATTTTCTGTACTTCTGATCAATATGGCTATCTTTTAAAGTTTGGCAAGGTGCCTACAGGCCCAAATGCATGTGTGTTTAAGTAGTATAAATGCTGGGAAGTCATATATGAATCAAATCTATGGTAACCCTGCAAGGTTGAAGATAGTACAGTTGCCCATTTTAATTTCCAAAAGATCTGTCTCTCTACTTCCCCTCCCTTCAAAAAATAACTTAAAAAATTATATTTACAGTATCATCAGGAACCCAGCACTTAAAATCAGCACAATTTATAGTTACGAAACAGCTATGGTTATATGAAATGGCATATTGCCGACATAATAAACAAAGTTGTTGCTCATATCAGGGTCAAAGAGTGTATTTAAGCCAAACAAATTAGTACTCTAACCTGTGTTTAAAGTTTCGGTCTGGTTATCTTGAAGAAAAATATATTTTATTACATTATGAAAACTTACATGGATATTACAAAAATTAACAGCTTTGTCAACTGACAGAACAGCTCATTACTAATTCACTTATAATTACTGTTTCAAGACAGTAGCAGTACATCCTTAACATAATAAGAAAAGTACTGGGCGCTATTCATATTAAAATTACGTCTGTATGATTGCATTTGGGACTGATCAATATATACCGCTGATATGACTTATTCATCTTCATATTCTCTTTGTATAGGCAATTTGTGATAAGCTCCTAGTTCATTAAGTTGTTGAAAAACCAGAATGTGTGTGAGTTTTGTGTTTATGATGATACATTGTATTGTGTAAACAGAAGGTGGTATGAGTTTGGTTCCAGATTTCATTCAGAGAATTCCAAAAAGTGAGGTTGTGTCACAAAGACTTCTGGTTTACTGGCATGCTTTGCATAACCAAGAATATGTGTTGTTGAGAGCTGGAATCAACATGGATAACTCAAAAAAATTTTGGTAACAAAAAATAAAATCCTCCTCATGGTAGTCCTTTTATTTAGAATGATCCCCTCCAATTAATTGTGGGTTTCTTATTCAAAATGGACATTCTTTAAATTTTTTAAATTGGACCAATATCTTTGTTTTAAATCATCTAAGTACGATGAAAATTGAACATTTAGAGAAAGTAAAAAATTCCAAGCAATGAAAACCAGTGAAGTTTTGTGGAATAATGTGAGGTGAATGAGAAGGTATAAAATCGTAGAAAGAACATATTTTCCTAGTAGTCTAAAATGAGAAGAAAGCTGATATGTAATCCAATAAAGGTAAAGAAAAATGAAATAAAAGTGCCAAGCAAATGAGAATAGATCTTGTAAATGAAGATTAGGAAATGGATAACAGCTACAACTGGTACTTTTTATATAAGAATAATAAAGCAACATTCGTACAAAACAATGAAAAAATCTTGGTATAAAGTGGACAGCAGATACAGGTTTCTGAGGAGCCTGTAGTGCTTAGGATTGGTCCTTTGACAGTTGGGCAAATATCATCAATTAAACTAAAACTTTGGGAGAAAAAAAAACTGGCATGAAATGAGGTGTGAATTTGAAAAAGCACTTAAATGAACATTGAGCTTCAAATCTGCTTATAATACCCTAATTTTAAATCCCATGAAAAAAAAAAATAGATTTTCTCCATTTCAAAATCATGAATGTTTCAATCACAAATCACCTTCTGTGGAGTGGGTTTTCAGATACTTTACATGCAAGCATAATAATTTTAATATTCAGAATGCTTGAAACATTCTGTTTCAGTCTTCAGCATACAAAAGAACTTATGCAAAAAAGTACTCATAAAAGCTAAAGAAAGTACCTTGAATGTTGACTAATAGCTGTAATTGCTGATTTTGTTATTCGGAAAAGAGAGTTGTAGAGAATGAAGTTTAATTATGGCTGGATATCAGCAGTGAAAGAGAATACACCAAAATATTTCCCAACATATTATCAGTGGAACAAAATCAGGCAGAAAATACATAAAAGTATAAAAGGTAGTGATTGAGATGTAAGTAATATTGTAAACGTATTTGCAACAATAATGTGGCTTTGTCTTTGATTGGTAAACGTCAGAGTTTGAACTCTCTTAGGTTTCACTGTGGTCAGAAATAGTCCTTCATTTAAATCTTCATTTAGATACACCTTTTTTTTCTCCAAATATCAAGCAGCTACATTTGCAGTGTAGTTTAAGGAATTCAGCAAACAAGACTGGTCTTCCTCAAATCCGCACTTATAACCCTGGCTGCTTTCAGGGCCCTGCCACACCAACAATTAAGAACCAATGAATGTGGTGGATATTCTGATGCTCTGAGTGCTTAGATGTAGAGGTTGCAATACCAGCAGGGAAGTCATACTCATATTGGCTGGGTGGGGTTTGAGTCTGCATTAACATAAATTGAGATGGATTAGTTTAAAGCAAACCCGAAACTGGATTATATTCTCCTGAAGTGGGTTAGGATGGAGAAACAGATGTGGCTTCTTGTCTAGTTTCGGCTGGAAATACAAAATGTGTACTACAATTGCTATAAGTTCACTGGCCTCTGGCAGGAAAGCAATGGATGTTCATGAAACTGTTTCCTGCCACAAACTCAGAATAGTCTTTCCTGCTGAAAATATATCAGATATTGGAAGCTGATAATTTTTCATACTTTTAGCACTTCTAACCTGTATGCACCTAAAAAGTCCATTACAGATTTATCTCTGCTGTAGTAATATTTCTTTCTTAAGAGAGCATGATAGAAGAAATATATATTTTTTTCCTTTTGCAAAGCTGTTGAGGTTCTGACCAATCAGAAAAGACAGATGATCCCCTCCTCCCCAATTTTAGAAAAAAAAAATAAAAATAAAAAAGGTCAGGAAGAAATTAAAGAGATTCAAGAGTTTAGAAAAAACTAAACTAATAAAAACAAAAAGGAAAGGGGAAAAAAAAGTATACAGTATATGCAAAACTGTATCAGTCTGCCAGGATGATGATCACATCACCAGCAGGCATCAGTCCCAAACTGGACTCGGTGATCAACAAGATCGTTCCAGATCTGGAGTCAGGAACACTCGGATTGGGGTCAAAGGCAGGCGAACAGGCAGGGTCCTCCTCGGATGTCAGCCACCAAAGAAAGAGAGTTGATCCTTTGATCCCTCAGCTTTTATACTGAGTATGATGCGGATGGGATGGAATACCCCTGTTGGTCAGGTTTGGGTCACTTGTCCTGTCTGCTCCTCCTTGCAGGTAGGATCCCTCTATGCCTTTCCACTTCCAACCCTCCAGCAGGACAAATAACAAAATTACCTGACCTTGGTTGTTCTAGCAATAAGGATAAGCAAGGGCCTCTCTGCATACTCTTCCTTGGTATAATCAGGTCTTATCGCTGTGAGACGAAAGAGTTCTCTGAGAAATATGCCATTAATTTCAGAGTTTAGTTAGTTAGAAGAGGCCCAGCTAAGAATGTAAAATTGTAAAACAGAAAATTGGTTCATTTTACCTCAAACCAGGACAAAAGTTTATTCAAAATGATACTTCATTATCAGTAGGAAATAAATCAATTCTCTCTGTTTCTTGCATTTAGGACTACTGTTCACTCACATTTGACTTTTCACAATAAATTATATAGATTTCTCAATCCATTAGCTAATAGCCGTTGAAACATAATGCTCAAACAAGACGGTTCCAGGAGGAAATGTTGCCTGTTACATAATCAGCCAACTTAACAAACTAAAAATTTTGGAACTACTGGACTTCTACCTGAGGTAGGTAAAAATCTGCATGTGTTTAGGGAGAATATGCTGTGTGGCTACTAATTTTGGGACTTTTGAGTCTCTTTAATTTTCAAAAGGAATTGCAGTTCACTGTTTCTGTTGATAATTTGAATTTAAAGAAGCAATTGGAGGCATACATTTAGAGAATATGAGATGGGTGTGAATCTATATTCTTCCACACAGACCTGATGATTTAAATTCAGTTTCTTTTGGGGAGCAAAGTTCAACTTTAGAGATATTTTGAAGATTGGCCTCATTGCCATCTGATGATAAGAATATCAGAGTTGCAATCCGGATGCAAGAATTGGTAGGAAGTTTCCACAGCTCTTCTTATGTTAGATCATATATTATTTCTCAGGTTTCTCTGGTTTTTTCACTTGTTTAGTGAGTCTATAGCAGGAAATATTAAGAGGTAGAGAGAAGGGAATTATCTGCCATTGCATCTCCTGTGCCTATGGCTACAGTTCTGATCTGCCTGTATTCACACATTATTAATGATTTCTATAGGAATCTATTCCTGTAGCACCCAAAATGGGTTAGATATTATATGAACATACAAGAAGGGCACTGTTCTCACCCTGATCATTTAGGAAAAAAAAATAAAATCAGATGATTCATGATAAAATCATCACTAAATGTCAAATCCAGTGAGCAAGTAACAGTTTGGGTCATATACACAGAAATTTTCAAATGTGTCTTTGGATATTTTTCTGGGCGATTTCCTCTTGTAACGTAGAAATGCTGGTAAAGTTAATATTTGTGAAGTTATCAGAGGAAATTGAAAAGGTCACTTCAATTTTTCTTTTAAACTATAAAATCCGCTCTGGTTTTGTAGAGTAAATGTGTGCTTCCTGGGACAGTGTGGAATGAGTAGTTAAGAAGAAAATGTATATTTTTTTCATTAAAGAAGAAGAATCATTCATGAGCAATTATAAAAGACATTATGAATCTCTGAATTCAGAGTAGCCCTTTCTCTCCTGCAGTCTAAAGAAAAAAAAAAAAAAAAAAAAGACCAAAGTACAAAAACATACCTTTTAAAATTTTCCTTTTTTCTTTTACCAGTAGGTACTTGTTCTTCTTCCTGTTTTTTAAGGATTCTATTTTTACACTCATATTAATCAATTAAGATCTCATATCAATGACTTAAACCCATTATGCTAAAATTTGCATTTACAACCAATTTAAAGCGAAATGTTCTTGGTGCTAAGTTAGACAATAAACACAATTAATTTTTCCTTTCAAATTCTTTTCCAAGTAGTATCTCCCAAAATATAATTGCTAATCTTTGTTTAAATAAAGTTTGACGTTCTAAGAATCTGTATTTGTATCTGGCAGCTCCATCAACAACTGGAAAAATGAACCAAATTGAAATTTGTATAAAATATTCTACTGTATAATTTCATTCCTTTTAGCCACCTTGGAAAATTAACCAGCAGGTGTTTGAAATTTAAAAAAATTAAAATAATAAAAAAAAGTATATACACAGCTTATGTACAAGGTTGCCCTGTGTAAACAAAGGAGTTCTTACTCAATATGATAGACATGAGATGAGACAAGTAGTACTCAATTAGCACACAAATTTCTTTCTCCTTTTTTTCTGTTTCGAGGTTATGTTTACATTGTCTTCAGGATGCACTTGGATCTGAATGTGGTTTCTCAGAAGTGGTTGTTTTCTGCTTTTGTCTTTGCATTTCATGGCAGTAAATCAAGTGGTTTGACAACTCGTGTGCCATGGTTAACCAACTGGGGTTTTGGAGGGTAAAGAAGAGAAAGATGAAACCTGTGGCATGCCATCTCTGTTATCCAAGAGCTGCATCCCCTGCTAGATGCTGTCATGAGCATACACCATCATTGTAATTCCGTGCTGAATTCCTGTTTTATAGTAATGCAGTATTCACTTGACTGGCTAAAAAAAAAGCAATGAGGTTTGAAGTCACAGGCTTTTCTTGGGGTCTAGATATCCATAAGAGCAGTCAGGAAGGATATGTATGTGACCACATGACCTGAGAGCAAGAAAGGCTGGTCATGAAACTTATATGGTTGTAAAAATTTCAGTTTCATTTGGTATATGCTCTTTTCTTAGGTCAGTTTTACCCTCTTTGTTCAGTCAGTCCCTTTTTCTCTACCAAAGGCTACTGACTGCAAAATGATAACTAAAATCTGAGGATAATCATACTCTTGCCAGAAAAGGGCCTCTTCTGCCTCTCAAAATACAGTTCTGCTCTCATGATGGCATTCATGGAAAGTCACTCATCCCCAAGTTTTCAGCCCCCTCACACCCTTTCTCTGCATGGGAACCTCGTCCTGAGATGTTTCTTTCAGACCAGTCAAACTGCAACAGACCTACCAGGTCAAATACAACTTAAAGGGACAAAAATTGCGTAGAACTCTTAGAAGACTTTTTTTTTCCCTTCAGGAGCTTCATTAAATAAGATCAGACTAATCTACAGTTACTTAAAAACACCACAGAAAATTTGAGACCACAGTAAAGGAAAATAAGGTCAAGAAGATAGAGTAGCAAACCTACTGCTACTGTAGTCTCATTACAGCAAAATTAACTTGGTCTATAATTTTAATATTCTCCCTAAATTAAGTCCCCGTGGAAAAGGTTTTACCATTTGTCTTTTGGTGCTTTTATCTTCAACTGAGTAGGTAGGCATGAGGAATATACTACAGCACATTGTAATTTGTTGTTGTGCTGGGTTTGGCTGGGATGGAGTTAATTTTCTTCATAATTAAGCAGCCTGCACAGTGCTGTGTTTTAGACTGGTGATCAAAACAGTTTTGACAACACACAAACATTGTTTTTCATTGCTCCAGGGGCCCATGACACATCAGGAAATGGAGAAAGGGATGCAATGTTGTGTCAAGGCATGGACAAAACCAGTTGAGACCATTGTACCGGTGACCCTGTGAATGTAAAATGTGCCATAATCAAAAAAGCCAAGCAAATGAAGTTTGACTTTCTGGCACAGAGAATGATAGGTGAGATACTAATATGTGAAGGCCTGAAAGATTGATTGTATCACAGTGCCACAAATGTGCCAAGGCAAATACCACTTCCTTACAACAGTGCAAGTGGTTACCAGGTAGCCAGAAATATACCTTGTCACCCACAAAACTGACACATTCTTAGCCTTGCCAAACAAGCCTCATGGCTATAGAGTGCTCCAGAAAAAATCAAATCAGACTATGGACTCATAGACACCTGGGCCTATCATGTCTTTAATTGAATGGTTAAAAACTATGCTTAGTGTGATGGGTAATGGGAACTTCAAACGTTGGGCTACAAGTCCAACAGAAGCCACTTGGCTAACACTAGAGGATCTGGTAATCAATCGAGTCCTGCCCAACGGAAACTTCTACATAGTGTGGAAGGACAAAAAGTCCCTATAGTGCCCATAAATTATTCTCTGAGAAAGCATGGGTTATTCCTTCCTTGGAAAAAAGCAAAACCATTTGTGGGATTGTTTTTGCTCAAGGACTAAGTTAGCCAAATGGATATTTGGATGGATGTTTGAATGGGCATGGTCCATATATATGAAGGGACTGATATCTGTATATGTCAAAGGGCAAGGAAGGTGGGGTTGATGAAATTCTATTGAACAATGTAATACCTGAGCATGATGCAAATAGTAGAGGTTGTCCTAGCATGGAGTCAATTTTCTTCATAGCAGCCCATGTGATGTTCTGGCTTTTGTGACAGAAACAGTGCTGATAACTCACTGATATTTTAACTGTTTCTAAACAGTGCTTGTGAAGCATCAAGACTTTCTCTGTTTCTCTCTGTGACCCCCCACAGTGATTAGGCTGGAGGTGGGCAACAGGCTGCAAGGGGACAGCCAAGACAGTCGATCTGAATTAACTGGAGACATCTCACGTCATACTCAAAGAAAGGACTGGAGAAGGGTGGAAGTTTTTCCAAAGTTGTCTTTGCTTGGGAACTGACTGGTCATTGATCTTTCGGTGGCCAATGACTATATTTGCATCATTTGAGGGGTTTTTTTTGTGTTTTTCCTTCACTTATTGAAATGTGATTATCTTGACACCCAGGTTTTCTCACTATTACTTTTCTGACACCCTCCCCTATCCCACTCAGGGTGAAGTGACTGGGTGAGCAGTTGTGTGGTCTTTACATATATTGCTGTTGAAGGCACAATCTGAGTAGGAGACCTGGGCTGTAACTCCTCACTGACTGATTTTAGAAAAGGATTTCAATTGAAAACTTGTATTCTATGGAGAAATTTTATATATTGTGTGTAGTCATCTATACTTTGCATAAGCACCTTCCTCATTTCAGCTTTTAGGTCTTCATTGGAGAAGATATTGAATATTGGGTTCACTCACTTAAGGACTGGAATTATGAACAATGAGATTTTTTAATTGTTCTTTTTCTCTATAATCCAACAAAAACCTAAAGTTCTTATACAAATTAAAAGTTTTAGAAAAGTAACCATGTTGTTGGTAGAGTTATAACAGATTAGGCTGAAACCTTATCCATGGCAAAAGTAAAATTTATGTTCTGGACACACTTCTAGTTAGGACGGCAGAGTTAGCCCATAGGGAATTAGACAGCAGACGTGGCGGTGGACATATCCTCCCTTACTTTATGTAATGCCTTTTATTTAACACACAGAGAAACATTTCAGATTCAGCTCTGAAAAATGTTTTAGTTGCCNACTAAGCCAAAAAGTCCATTATTTATAAAGGTTTATTTGAGAGGAAATGACTCCAAAGCAGAACTCTGTAATGAAGATGCTGTCTCTAATGGATGAAATAATGCCATAACTACCGTAAAAGAATAATTCATAGTTTCAAAACTTAAGATTACACAGACAATTGTTAAATGATGAAAATATTAAAATAAAGTCATTGTGTCCCTCTGTAAAGACCAGTTCACACACACACGCATATATATTTGTGTATAAATGAAAAAATTATAATTGAAAAGTTTCCAGGAAGATATTTTGGACATGCAATACCCGTGACCATTTAAACAAACTTTTCTACCTAACACAGGTATGGATCTATTTGTTGGTGTAAAGAGGTTGACTAAATTGAAGTCAAGGGTCAACATGCGGGTAGCTGGCCCATCTTCTTTACACCAAAGCTAACAGTCAACACCTTTGCATCTAATATACAGTGTTCAGGCTAAATGATAACTATCTTAAATAAATACATTATCTCCATTTGTGGTATGCTGCGAGGCAACTGGAAGGAAATTTGAAGTTTATTTCAAGCACTGAAGTGTCTATGTTTTTTTTTTAATCTTAAGATAAAATGGTTAGATTTTGAAGAGTGACTTCTGTAAATGTTCTTTCAGGCTCTGTTAGCCCCTTTCTAGAGTTGTAAAGTAGTTAAAACTCCTTTTCTCTACAAGATAGTAGCTGGTAATTCTTTTCTGTGAATCAGCAGTTCCCATTTGAATTTGAAGAAAATATAAGCACATGCAAGAGTGTGTTGAAGCTGGAAAATAACAGAAATGAGACATTATTTCTCAGAGCCCCTTCTCTTTTGGATTTTGTACATAACACATGTAAAATTTTATTTTTAAAGATAAACTAGTGCAGAGAATCTACTTGAGTATGCTTAATATGAAAAACCCAGGAGGTAAAAATATTCTATTTTGTTTTGAAGAAGATACAGTTTGGTCTCACTGACATACTGCAATTATGATCTCCCTCTTAATTTAGTATTTGTGTTATGTTTTAACTATAAGATTGTCAATTCTTTTATTACACACTTAGTAAGGAGACCAGATCTCTGAAAAGCAAGTAAGAGACTCCTAAAAGCAGTCTAGAAGCTGTGGCCTGGAGAACTGTAACGATTTATGTACAGAGAGGAAAGAACCTGAACTATTGCACTTAGCTGCTTTGGAAGGACCTTAATGGAAAATAGGATGCTCAAACCAGTAACAGGACAGAGGCCTGACTGTTTATAGTTTTCAGAGATACAGAGGGAGGACCACTCCTACATCTGGAACAGACGTGATAGAAAAGAAAGAAATGTCATCTTGAATACAACACTATTTGAAATAATACCCTCTAAATTTCAAATATAATGTATTTTAAGGAGAATGATTTAACAAAACCAGAATCTGTGGTAGGAAAACTGGAATGGAAAATTTGCCTGGAAAAGCTAGTTTTGAGTCTGAATAGTCATGAACCTGTCAGAGAAGCTAGCAGTGGTCACACACTTAAACTCTCCCTCTTTCTTTCCACTGGCTGATGCAGAGATCAGTGGATGGGCAAAAGACTGAAGCTCTCATTAGAATGTCTTCCTTTTTCTCACCTCCAGCTAGTCCAACTTCAAATTATTAGAGTGATCCTAATAGGAGCAGAAGACGCAGCGGAATGACTATTAACTTTTTTTTTTTAATTATTTTTTTTTTTTTTTAGGAGCATATATCCAGAACATTGGGGGAAAAGTATTTCCGGTTTATTGGAGATCTCCATCATGTGTGAACTTCCAACACTTCTGGAAGGTGATACAGATAAAGACCGTCTCTGAGATATTGAAGGTAGACATTTTCAGTGCAACAGTAGAATGTCAAAAAAGCTGCAGTGATCTACTACTAGAGACCATTTGATCTCTAGTAATAACAAGGTAAATAGGAAGACTAGCAAGCACTACCTCCCTTCCACAAACAGTCTCCTATTATCACAATAGGGTTGAATATTTTAATTTCATTTCTTGCATTGCCCTGAAAGACAAACATTTTCACTTAGAGCATATGGAAGTTAGATTAAGAAGAAGTGGCTTGCATGTTTCTAGACCAAGGAAATTCAGACATAAAAAGGAATATCCTGGTCTTAGCCTAAATAATCAATACTTTCTTTAACTGTGGGTTTAAATCAGAGTTTTGGCCTTACTTCATCATGGATTAATACAACCAATGAGAGTCTACAGTCTTTTGAAACTGAAAACTCAAAAAATCTGTTTAACTGGCTCTTCCAACACCAAAACAAAATAGAGAATATGCTGTAGCCAGTCAAGACCATGTATCTCTCTGATTATTTAATTGTGAGGAATAATGAGAGGGAGGCTGTTTGGGTTTTCTTTCTGTTTTGCCTTTAGTAGAATGTCATTTTTTCACCTGAGAGCCTTTGAAAGAGCTTAAGCTTTAAATCATCATTTTTCTGTAACAAAAAGCCTTTTCCTTTCTCACTGACCTCTGTGTTCACTGTACAATACATTTATACTTGCTTAGGAGCTTTGATTCAGGTTGAACAAAGTGAAGGGGGCATCTTACTCTTAATTGACTTAGGTGTGATATTTCCAGCCCATTCATCTAAAAAAAAAGTGTAGAAAAAGGCATTGTTTAGAATGAAAGATACACATTATAACCTCTTGCTTAAGTGTGGCTCATTTATATTGCTGCGTTCTCTTTTCTTTTCTCTTAACTTTTCACATCTTTTTCACTTTGCCTTTTCTTCCCCCCTTTCTCCTCTTTCTTTTTTCTTTTTCCTTTTTTTTTTTTTTTTGACACTAACTTTTGTTAGTGTGGCGTTTCTTCAATTTATGTGTAATCTATTTCAATGTGCTCAGAAAGCATATAGCAGAATTCTTGTGCATTACAATACTATATGGATTGCTCAAAAGTAGACTACTTGCAGATAGCACAGCAGTTTCTCAGATATTACCTAGTGTTACAGGATTACCGCACAATATGAAAAAATATGTAACAATAGAAGTTGTTTTCTTTCTGGTGTACATTTAAGGAATCATTATCAAAGTCACTAGAGTTATTCCACATTTATTCAGGCCTGTGTGAGAACTAAATGTGCCAATACTTTGATTTAATTAAGCTTTTGCATGTAAAATCAAAATGGACTACATTTTCTTCCTGTTGTACTTCAGTCTACTCAGTGACAATACATAGGCAATAAATCTGGCGTAGTGCTTGTGGAATACAGAAAGCTCCGATGACAATCAGGCAACACCACACGTAACTCTATTGATTGGAGCCTGGATTTGCAATGTAGCTTATGCACAAAAGGAGGATCTCATAGATTTTTGAATACTATGACTCCATTTGGTCTCGTTCTTCATTTAGTAACTACATCTACAGTGATGTATCCCAACAGAACCCTGCAGAGTTATGCTAATCCAAGACAGTAGGGAATTTGTGCCAGTGATTTTAACAGCTCTCTTACTCATGTAAGCAAGATAAATAGCTTTACAAGTCTTTCCAGAGCTTTACTGAAAACCATCAAAGTAATAATCTAAAGCAGTTCTTCATTAAGAGAGAATAATTGTAGGAATCCACACTCAAATTTCAGGGAATAACATTTTAAAAAATGGTCACTGGTTCATAGTCTATTAAATTCCTTCTGACGTGTGTATTCAGAATAATTTTTTTCTTTGCTAGAGTTCAGTTTTTAAAGGTACTATTCTTTATAGCTGATACTGACAGAAGTCATGTTTTAAAAGTAGAGTGAATTCCTGGATCTGGCAGTTATACAGGTAAAAATATCAGCAGAGTGCCTTTAGGGTAGGTTCTGATTCAACATTTCTGATTTTCCTTCCTGACTTTGGAGATACCAGTATATTCAACACTATAACTCACATCAGAAGTTGGTCCCTTTACAATGTATGCGCATGTTGTGCCATTTTTGCCATCACAGTTCACAAAACGGTGTTCAGGTTATTGATGAATATGTTGTTAATCAGCTGCCTGGAGCATTTATTTACCACAACCTTAAACATTACAGAGATTTAAGAATACATTCAGTTGACAGTTACACTGATCTAAACCCAGAATCATTTCAGTGAAGTCTGTGAAATTAACCCAAAAGTACGTATGTGACAGACGAATATTTTCAATCACATCTATTCTGTTAAACACTGTCCCAATTTGGCCAGAATTTTGCAGATTAGTCCTGCAAAACTAAATTTTAATAGTATATAAAAATATTCAGGATTAAGATTGCACAGCTTAATCACCTCCTGATAGTCAGGACTTCTTCCAAGACTTAGAAATGTACCATGATCTCAGGCTGGCACAATGGTCTGTTGAGGGAATTTATCATCTTCATGACCTAGAGAATCTCTGAACTGCTTTTAACTTGCATTCTAACCTACAACTACTCTGAATCAATTCTTTTTTCCTCTTCAAGATCACAGATTTTCAAAATCCATATCTACCACTGCTATATGAACAAAAGATGGATGTTGCAGGATAGTTTTAAGGTACAAAAGGCAGATCAGCTGTGGTATACAAGGCACAACACATTCCTGGGCGCAACCTACTTCAACTTTTCCCTTCTTGCTGTGCTGTTGACAGTGGGAGCAGTTACTTTGGTCATGTGATATGCAAAAGCTCTCTAGAACAAATAACAATTTCAAAACTCACTTTCTCCCTTTCTTGGGAAAAAAAGGTGATTTCTAGAGGCATTTCAAAAACCACATTTGTGCAGGAATTTAGGACTGGATAAGATAGACATAGATTGAGAGAATTTTACTTTTTTTTTACCGTCTTGCTGGTCAGTGTTATGGTGGCTGATAGAGGTGGCACCTTTATCACAGGCTTATTTTAACTGGACAAAGAAGATAAAGTGTGCAAGTGCTTTCACAAGTAAGTAAAATTTTGTTTATCCAATTTCCTTTAAAAATATCAGCCTTTGAAAAAATATTGTATAAATCCAACAGAAGATGCTGCCATTAAAAGTTACAGAATGAAATGTGAAAGAGCCTGTAAGTTTTTCTTTGTCACGCAGAATTTTTAAATTATAACAAATTGTTTGGCACTGAATCAGAAAAGCTAAGGGGGTCAAAGTTAAGTCAAGTTCAAGAACCTGCTCTGATTAAAACGTTTCTGAAGACTAAACGAAGACGATCGGTATATACCTGCTGATTGACTTGCTAGTGTTCTTTTCATAAACATGCCATCTTCTCCATTGAATTGATAAACCAGAATATTTTATTTTTAAATGTTTACCTGAAGGAGTAAAAATATAAGTCTAGAGCCTCCTAGAACAGTGAGGTGCTATTTTTCAATTACAGGGTAGAACTTAAATAACCTCTACAGCAATGTTGAAGTTCAGATATCAATCGTGCCTTTTAATACAAAATATTTAACAAAATGTCAAACATACAATGCAGGACTGCATACTTGCCCAGAAAGAGAATCAATGCTTCCCAGTACCTGTGCTACTTGTTGTAATTGTAAAATGCAGTACACTCTTCTGTGGTAAGAAAATGCTGGTGAAATAGTCAAAAAAGATGAAAATAAATCAGAATTTTCTTCTAGTTGAGAATTTCTGGGCTCAAAATTACCTTTATAAGTATTCATGAAAAAGTATTAGAATACCACTCAGAGTAGGAAATCAGCGTAACGGAAATTTAAAACTTACTTAGTTCATTATGAGTTCGGCTATGATATTTGGCTGACAGAGAATTTCACTATCTGAATGAAATTCAGGTTTTATTTATAAAACTCATTAACTTCCATAGTGAATTATGAAAAATGTAGCAATGCAAGTATAGGTGCAAATTTTTTGAGCTAGAATGTGGTGAAGATGTAGCTGTTGCTAGTCAAACTGCTTTAAAACACCATCCATGGGATAAGGGGAAAATATCCTAATCATAAATATTTTACTTTCCACAAAAATTTTATTCAGAAACACGAAAACCAAAAAGAATCCTGAACTAAGAAAAAAAAATATTTTTTTCATCTATTCTATGAAAAAACCTGAAGTGTGACTATCTGTCCATATGCTCCTCTGATGTGCATGCTGAAGTGCATAAAGAGATTTTCTTTAAAAAGTGTCTTCTGTGCATAATCTATAAATCTCTACATGTATATTTGGTGTATTTTAACAGAAGAAGCCTTGCAAAGATCCCTTAAATGGATTGCATGAAAGCAATGAAAATAAATAAAAAAAAAAAGTGTTTTCCAGAAAGGAAGGAAAATGAGAAAAAGTATAGACCAGGGCATGAAAGATTACATTTTTACATTTTACCACTGTTGAATTAAATACCAATATTGAAGTCTACCATACAAGACTTTTTTTTAAAACAGTCACGGTGCTGGCTAGCAGGCTAATAATCTTTTTAACTAGGAAATATTTACAAAATAAACATCCTCTACTTTGTAGTTCATAGTAACTCGTATAATCAAAGTGACAAAATTAATAAGGGCCTGTGACCAATAAAATGCATAACTTTCATGCAGAATACTTAACATGAAGTCTGTAACATCTCATCTCAGATTCTGTATACTTCTCTTCTTAGATTGCTATATCTTAATAATCCAATTAGATAACAAACATATTTATCTGCAGTTACCTTGATAAGTACTAGCTGCCATAGATGTCATATGAACACACATCAGTGGTTAAATGAGCATCACAGTGTCTTGGCATCCGTTTTTGTTAAGGCTGGAGCCCTACATGATATTTAAATGATTTGTCCACTTCCTAGTGCAAGAAGTAGAACTTGATCTGTGCTCATTAGTATTAGCTTTTGAGATGATGAAAATTTAGAGAGTATTATATTCTCTTTCGATTATGTTCATTGAAATTGTACCATTTTAAGGGGGAAAAAGTTCAGAGGCCTAGTTTGCACTGGGATAATGACATGGATTGCAAGGGATAAATCACAAAACCCACATATGGTGACAGGGAGGAGAGACCAACCTAACCATCTCCCCAACAGTGTGGACAGCTGGAGTTTGTGGGGCAAGCCCGTGCTGAGGGGTTTACAGTATCCAGGAGGGGACAGACACATGATGGTATAGTCGGGTGAAGAAGACAGCTTGCTGCACTGTTGCAGATCTCAGATAGAGTTGTTAGACAATTGTTTTGGCTGCATCAGAGACTGATGATCTTGCCCGCAAACGCTTGTGATCCTGGGAATGTCTTGGCAAGCCATGGGGCATTCAGTTACACCCCATGTGGTGCTATTTTCTATAGTTAATCTTTGTGCATCTTTCACTTCTCCCATGCGAAAGCACACAAAAAATTCAGATGCCATGCTGACTAACATCTTTTCAGTCTTTTGAGAAAAAGATGTGCTTTTAAGGCCTATATATATTTTTTTTCCCCTTCTTCTTTTAACTCTTAGTCTTAGTTAGGACCCTTGATTTATGATCCTGTGGGTCTATAGGCAAGGCTCAGCATGTCTTCATTTGTATTTTGCACCTGGTTTGTCTTGGAACAAAATTGGGGGGCAGGGAGGAGAAGAGAATAATATGCCTAGATTCCTAGTAACCCACTATTGAAAGGTGCTTACCCTATTTGGAAAAATTTTTTTCCTTTGTGCTGAAAGACAAGAAAAATGTATTTGTTGCTGTATGCAGCTACCTACCACCATTATTGTTGTTGTCTTAAAATCTGTCTATTTTTATACCCATCTACCAATACTTGCTCTCAGTGTTTCACACAGCTATGTTTTTCTTAGGGAATGGTGGCAGCATCATCTCAATTTGCTATAGTAATTGCTGAGAACAGCCCATCCACCAATGTGCTCAAATAATCCCTGTTAAAGTATCTTTCTTGATCCTTTCCTGTGTTCATTCCCCTGGGAATTCCTATAGCTATGGCTGTCCTGAAGGCAAGAATCTGCTGCCTGTAGTGAAGAGGTGGCTGTTATTTTCTGAGCTGTTGTCTTTCCCATAAGAGACCAACCCACCAATGCCATGGTTTGTTAGTCACTTATAATATCTAGCTTTTCCAAACCAGCCTCAGAAAAATACAAAATAGGCATTCCCCGCAAGCTGAGTCCAGCTTTTGAAGAGTAAACAAACATTTCATTAAAACGGCCTCACTAAAGACGGGCAGAGAGATCTGAACTGAGCTGTCACCTTGTATTAGTCACACCCATAAATTCTGCCATGTTACAGTGCTCACTTGCAGTATCCCAGCGAGCTGGGAAGAGGCAATTCTTCAGGTTTCCCCTTCTTTGTTTTGGAGTTTTGTCTTGGGGGAGGTTATGGTCTCCCTTGCAATGCCCAGTACTTGTTTCCATCAGTACAACTACACTCACTTTGTGTACATGTACTCAAATATTGACCCTGATAGCAATAATTTCTACTACCCCAGCGCAAATAAACATTTTTTGTAAGGAGTCCGCCTTTTCTGTATCAGCTCCTCTCCTTTCAGATCGGAGGCATAGCATTTCCGATGTTGATGGTTTCCTGGTCTTTTGGATCCTTCTCTCCCCAGCAGAAGTGACAGTGAGTTCAGTCCTCGCATTCACATTGACAGCCTGACAACTGATATCACAAGGTTGCAGCTAGGAGTGGTTTATTACTTTTAGTAGGATTTATTTAACTCAGCCTCACAGCCTAAGGGGGTGGGGGAAGAGATTTAACTCAAAAATTAAATTCTTGTAGGAGTACTTTTAATATAAGAAACATGGACAGGAGAAATACGGAGAGAGGGTAGAAAAGCAATGGTTAGAAAAGCGTGTAATGTGAATGTGATTATTAAATATAATGGGTCATGGAAGTGGGTTTGGTAAAACATGTATAAAGCAAAACGTAGAGGAAAAAGAATAGCAACAGACTTCGTAACATGCATGATAAAGTATGAATAAAACTTCTGTGTCTTAGATTTTAATGGACCACTGGCTGGGTGTTTTCTTTCAAAGTATAGCTTTATAAAATGAAATTTAAACTAAAGCCTAGATCAATAATTCTTGACAGTTGTCTTTCCAACAAAAAAAAAAAATCAAATAAAATTAGCTTTTTATTAAATAAATACTACTTTGCTTTCCACACTCAAACACTATTATTTTCCAAGTTAATAGGGAGGAAAAAAAAACACAACTAGTGATGTTTGTAAAAACAGCCATAAAAGTAAAAAAGGATTAAATTGAGTTTTTCATGGTTTACTTCAATGAGCCTTTGTTAAAGAGGATTGTATAAACAATGAACTGTAAGAGCTGTATTCCAAGTCTTTCAAATTCGGATACAGTTCCTAGCCCAGTCCTTCTGTCTAATCAGGAATTTTTCTTTCTAACCTAGGCCATCAGAAAGTAATCATTTCCTCTTCTTGTTCCAAACAAGGAATGTCTTTGACTGCCTTTCGCTGCTCATTGTGAATTGCATTTATTCATGAAAACCAAACACACTAAGCAAATGGGATGGAAATAGGTTAACATAATTAGAAAATGTGCTAATCTCTACCTTCTACGCAATTAACATTGTAGGACTTTTGAACCTCTTTTGCTACAAGATTTTTTTTTGAGTCAGTGAAGCTTTCATCTCACTACACCACAGACTACCAACTTTCTGTGATACTTCAATTTTTTCTTGGGGACGTGGACCATCCAATGTGTGGTACTTGAGTTTAAATGCAGAGCAGCTTCTGAGCCCACAAGGAAGTAGAATGTTCTTCCCCTGCAGAGCCTGGGAATGCTCTGCATCCACAGGGAAGCCTTCTGGTTTTGTGAAATTTTATATTTTATTAATAATTAGCATGCTGAACAAACTTTAACCATCACCTAACTGGAATATGGATCATCTTCTTGAAAGTCAATTTAGTGACAAGCAGTAACCTCAATTAACAAGTATAATAATGGTAGCAATACGAAATTACTCCCATGCCTGTCCTCCACGGATGCTGTAAACAAGAAAGTGGGATTACCAAAATAATAATTTTGATATTCCGTGATTTCCAGGTTAATATCTGCATTGAACTTTTCCTAAATCAAAATACTGTAAGTGAGGGCCATGTAATCACATACGAATAATGGTATTTTGTGACATACGTGCTACATTCAGCACTATTAATGCTCTTTTCCCCATTCCTTTACCCACTTTCAGCTTTCAGTAAATCTGCAGTTGGCTACAAAGGAATGGAGATTAGGGATGGGACCTGGTTTTATGAGTATATGATGCTTGCAAAGTGGAAAGTCGTCAGGCAAAATGCTTCAATCTCCTGCTCATCCACCTATAACGCTCTGGTCATGTGTTAGGAGACCATTCATTTCTTAATGAATGACCACCTGAAAAATCAAACTAATCAAATGTGTTAAAGCCAGTGTCATATATTTCTGCAAGGAGCCATGAACATAGAGTAATAGGTATTAAAAGATAACTGCAAAAGAAAGGAGACAATCCTGGACATGGTATGACCTTAGGAAAGGAGATTAACACCAGTTTTCGAAGACGTCCTGGTGGAAGGAATAAATGATAATGTGAGTACCTATGATCTGCCCATATATCCTTATTTTCCTCTACTGAGCCAGATCTGTCAATAGACCGAAAGTCTTGTAGACCCTTCATATTTGCCTTCTTTTATGAGTGAAACTTTGTCCTTTTTCCTCTCACCTTATAAAGAAATTGCCTGATCAATAAATACTTCAAGATTAGTACATTCTTACAAAGAGAAAAGTGTCTTGGAAAATGAATGACTGGAGGAGAGCAAGTCAGTACACAGCAGCTCATGATCAGTGTACCATTGCAGAGTCTATGAGTGTTAGCAATGGTTAGATTCAGAGACTGCAAGAAATCTGAATAAATCAAGATTCTGTCAAAATGATGTTTGGTCTGTAGAGAAACATTGTCAAGAAATCCATATATATAATCTAAAAAAAGCTTGCTTGATCAAATATTCTGAATAAAAAAGAGACACCACTGCCACTGATCTGGAACTCTACTATTCGGATTTTGCAACATGTACACTAATGTACATCCTGTACCCTATACCAGGTCTGCTCAGCTCCATTTAAAGCTATACCCTCACATACAAATCCAAACAAGCTACTTTGGAGCTTTCTGGGTTATTTATTCACAAACAATGTAAAGATTTTCTCAATGAAAAGATGAAGTCTAGAGACCATATTTCTTCTTGAGATAGCAATAGGTGCTTGTATGGGATAGAATTCAGGATTGAAAGTGTCATTTCTACCCTGTTTTTCCCTTTGGCTTTACAGAAGGCACAGCATGGGCCTTATGTAATTTCAGTGTATCTGCTAGAGCTTAGAAAGGCAGTTTCTGGGTAGTGTAAATCACTTCAGCTTGAATTACTTTATCTTCTACATTAATAAATGTGATATTTTAAAGACTATCTTTGTCCACTGTATATACTTTTCATTTAATTGCAGATATTTTAGAATAAGGGGCCTTCTCTGAGTTTAGTCAGTTCTTGGAATGACTGTCATCCCAAACACAGTAATTTTTAAATCTACTCAAGCAAGTACCAATCTGGCTTGACAGACAGTACTCTAAATTGATGATGAATAAAGTTGATAGATGAATGGGCAAAGAAGAGTATGTGGCCCAGCTGAGGAAAAGGTCTACAAGGCAAGTTTGCATATTTTTTGCATAAAAGGGAGAGGGAAAAGAAGACTTTCTGAAACCTCAAATCAATTAATTTTTAGTTGGAACTCACACCTTCTTACAAGTGAAAACAACTCACTACAGGGAAAAAAAAAAAAAAAAAAAAGTCCATAAGATACAGCTCATAGCTCCAGGCCTCAGAGAAGTGCTTGCAACTTTTCATTTGTCATGCAAAATTAATGGGAGACAGGGACATGCTCCACAAAGAGAAAAGAACCTTTAGGCTTAGTAAAATTGTGCTCTCTATTACACAACAGGTGTTTTTGTAAAGGACGAGAAAAACCAAAGTGATACTTAAAAAAATTTCTACTTGCATTTCACAAATGATTGGAAACTTTTTACCAAATTTTCCAAAATATTTTTTCTTAAGAGTTTAGCCCCTGAATGTGTATGGTTATAACAGATTCCTTAATTGACGCTTTATGAATACAACTCCAATGCTGTACGTACACAATGTAATTACTGAAGCATTAACTTAGAAGTTCTATTCAAGGCTGTAGAACAGTTTCAATGGACCCATGTTTCATGAGCTAGACTAGCAATTCTGAAAAATCCACCATTTGGGCAAAAATGTTTTGTTCTGAGTTACTGGGTAAAGACCATATTTTTTATTTTTTAAGTTGGGGCAAAGTCCCATTAGTTGTATCTGGATACTCTAAGGCTGAACAAGTATGACAAATATCACAGAAAGAAAGGATGTCTGAAATTCACAATAATAGAAGTAATTTCTGATGTAATTCCATCATTTTCATCATTTAAGGGGATCAAATGACGTTAGGAGAATCATCACCTAAGTCCATACCTAGTGCTGTTTCTTAACCCCTGTTGTTCACAGCTCAGGTACATAATGTTTACGTGACTAATACAAGTACTTTTCTAATCCATTTGTGTCTTTTATAACACAAATAAAAAATAAAGCTTGACATGTAAATTAAAAAACTATGTGTCTTCTAAATACCTAGGAATCTTCCCCAAACCGCTTTTTGGAGTAGCATAGAAAATAAATTACTGCACTGGAATTCAAAAAAGCTGAGACAAAGGCTTGTCTGTGTCTCTTAAGTCTTGAGTGATCTTGGATGCGCCACTTTGATCTGAATTCAGAATGACATAAACATTCCCACATCTGCTATGAAATAGTAAAGTGCTGAGTTCAAGCTTCTGGTTTAGGCTCTTGGATTACAAGTCTTATTTTTCGCTTATCATCCCTCAGCTAGTTTTTCAGGTTTCTAAGATGTTTAAGGACATCCATACTATTCCATTCTCTTCTATTTTCTAAAATGCTTCTTTTACATGTAGATCTCACAACTGAAATAAAAGGTTATTTTGATTAATGGAAACACTGAGTTTAATGGTTTTCATTAATTTCTCAATGTTAGCTGATGTAAACATAGTTCTTGCTCTCAGTTGTTCTCTGTCTAGTGCAGCTTCCTTCTTCACAGTGGTGCTCTCTGAAGAGGCATGCTGGCATAGTTCCATGTTGCTGCAGTGGGACCATGGTGTAGGTCACGGTGCTATGCACCACATCTGCTGTAGAAGGTGAAAGGGTCATTACTGTATCAATTTTTAGAGCTTGAAGTGTATGAATCAAGGTCCCTGGAATTATTTATTTGTACAAGTAAGGGTTATATTTTTAAAATTAATTTGAAATTTGTTACTTCGATCAGGAATTAAAGATTTAAATGAGGGTCTGAAGCCTGCTTCAGGACAGAGAAGACCTCCATATGGTTTGTAATATGATGACCCTGGGATCCTAAAATCAGTATGGATTAGCGTAGGTGTCCTAAATTAGAAAAGAGAGGTAATGCCTTCTCTGGAGGCACCAGATGTGAAGTGTAGCAAAGACTGATGGAGGGCCAAGCCACAACATAAAGGGGGCAGGTTTGGGAGATTTTGTTACTAAACACTGCTAAATATTTACTTAGCCAGGTACCAACATTGATTTATGAAAGGTTTGTAACTTCACCAACTAAGATGAATTTGCATGACTATGGCAGAGGTTAACCCTTGCCAATTGCAAATATTTGTTCTGTAGTGCAGGGGCAGTAGAACTTTCCAGAGGTATGATTTGTACAATTTTACTCTGAAAACCAAGAATTTTGCTCTCAGTGGCATCTGAGCTAAGAGGTGAATGTAAAGTAATAAACACATGGAAAGCTTTATGACTTTAGCAACTGGCTTTAGCAACCCTTTATGGTCCTGGATACAAGTTCCACAGAACTCTTCCTTTTTATGTGCAAAACAAGTGCTCTTACTTGGTTATATATGTAATTTCTCTTTAATGTTAGTCCTAAAGGATTAAAGGAATTTGTCTGTTTTAAGTGCTTTTGGAACAAGGGACTTAACTAAAATGAAAAGGTTGAAAACTCCATAAAATTTTGACTTTTCCTAATCTAAGGTTTCTTTCTACCAGAAAGAAGGAGAAGTTTGCCCTCTTTATTAAATTTATTCCAGGACAACTGAAGAATAGAAATAACAAACTGCACTTAATCATGTGGATAATCAGAGAAAAAATAATAGATTTAGGTTTCACTCTTTTTGTCAGAAATAAGTTCACGTAAAATTATGCATAACTGAAGAAGTAAAGCATTATTTAAAAATTAACTCCTTGCAAACACAGACAATTAAGTGATTAATAACCATTTCTAGTTTAACGAGATGTAGTTTTAACAGTTCAGGGTGATGTACATTTCTATAGCACACTCATGAACAAATTATACAGGGAAAAACATGGATGTACATATTTGGAATAAATATTTTTAAAATAAAAAGAAAGAGATAGGGAGAGAATTCCCGAAGACAAAATGTCAATGTGTGATTTCTCAAATATTCAAAAATGTCACTTCTTCACTAAACAGTTTAACAATATTTTTGGTTTTGTCCTTCAGTTCATTATTCTCCTTTCTGGTTTCCCCTGTTTAAACAAATAAACTTGGGACATGAAAAGAAAAAGGAGGAGGAAGATGATGAAGGCAAAATGTACAAAGTTTGAAATGCCTGTTTCATTTGTTTCTGTGTCTAATGTCATTCCAGAAATTACTGGCTGAGCATGTAAATGTCTGAGTGGGAGGCAGAAAGGTAAGAGGGTATTTTACCATTCTCTGTAGGGTGTTACTCTCCCAGTGTTCTCCCCTCAGAGTGGTGGTTCATTACATGGAATATCCCTGGCCATACCCAGACCATGGTTACACAGCCACCTCTCTGCAGAGTTAGCTCTGTTCCAGAAAAAGGCTGCCCCTTTGGTCCCTACCATTTTTCCAGTGCCACTGTTTTTACAAGGCTGGTTGCTAGCCAGGATGGTTACCTGATACATCTCATTGTGCAGCTGCAACAACACATCATGCAAGGGTTGAATCAATCTTTTTACTAGCAATTCAGATTTTTTCTGGACTAAAGTATCTCTCTGCCCACAGTTTTAGTGCAAGCCAAGGCTGCAGAATCAGTCCTTTGATGTTTTACAACTAGAAATTTGTTTCCCAACAGAAATTTATCTTTTTTTCTAACAAACTTGTGAATTACTTAAATATTGTCATGTCTTTTCTACAGCTGTGAATACCAAAGCAGTTTAAGAGAGATGCCTCAAGCTAGCCTGAAAGGCAGTGGCAAAGAAAAAGTAACAATTCAAAGGTTCCTTGTTTTCAGATCTCTCCTAAGTCAGTAGGTTATATTACCTTCAAGAGTTCTTCAGTCTGTCTCAGCATTAGGAATGATACTGTAGATTTTTTGAAATGGGATCTAAATAAAACTTATATGCTACCATACAGCTTTAAAGATGAGGTTCATAGCAAACAAGGGACTTTTTAAGACTATTCAAGGTTATAATTTTTGCCTTAAAATTTATATGTAGTGAATTATGTTCAAGCAAGTTTCTGTCAAAGAAAAGTGTAATTGTGAAATTTTCACCATTGCGGCTTTCATTTTCACATGGGTGTATACAATAAGGAGCACTCCTTTTTCTGTTTAAAACAGATTGTTAAATAAAACATACAATAATAATGCTAATTAAGATCAAGCTTTGTGTCTCTGCTTACCCACTTCCAGTGTTTGCTTTTTTTCATATCACTTTCTCTCTTCCTCATTGACATTCCATACTGAAGAAACACTTCTTATCTAAATCTCTGACCAAGCATGGGCAAGAATCTAACTTTTTTTAGAGAATAATGGTAGTCTTATTGACCAAACAAATTCTTCTTCCTAGAGATTACAAGGACAAATAAAAGGCCTGAACTCAATTCTTGTAACCTATACCATCAAAGGCACATTTTGGTTGTGGTGTTTTTTAGGAAAGAAAAGGATTGTATTTGGTTACTGATATCTACAGCTTTATTAACAAGACAAAAATTTTGGAGTTCTCTCTAATGTAGTGTTTCAAGACATTTTTCCAATCTTTTTATGTACATATTAGCATATGAGGACCTATAAGGAGCTTTCTGTCCTGATTTATTACACTTCTGAAGTCACGTAGAAATAACCTGAATCATCTCTAATGTGTAATTGGCAGGAACACTCTGCATAACCTCTTCTCCACCTTCTTCCATAATGCCAGTCTCACAGACACTATCTCCAAAAATATGAAAAATAAGATTTCTATGTGACCTCATAGAGCAGTCCTTATTTTTGTTGCTTCTTTGGTTTAACAGCTAAAATTTAGGGAAGAAATTAGTTTAGATTCATTGTTTCCCAACAATAATCACTCCTCTCCTGCCAAAAAAATGTGAAAAATCATTAAAACTAAATTAAAAATCGCAGTTAATTTTGAATTAAATTATTACATTTCCAGTTGAGGGGGGAAATCAAGCTGGTATAAAAGAATTAACTTGGAGCTTATGTTTTGGTAGTTATGCCAACCTAAGCAAGAACCTTCAGTTGCTGTTCCGCCACCTTGCTTGTGTGCCTGCACAGTGAACTGGATCAGGGAACCAATCTGGCTGGAAAATAACTGTTTAAATCAATACTCCACATCATGCTGTCTGGCTGAGAACAGAGGTGATTCAGAGTTTTCCAACTTTCAGAATGGTGTCCTAGTATACAAGGTTATATAGTCATGTTCATTTCCTCTGGCAGAAAGATTGTAATATCACAGTATAAAAAGGAACTCAAATGAATAACGGAGTCCCAAAATACCTGTGTGCACCCATTAGCTGTTAATCTGCATTGGCCAAGTTCCCTGCGCCACCTAGAAAAGCAAGAGGGGGAGGAACTATAGATGTGAAAATATCTCATTGGAAAATAATATGCAATTTAATATTATTCCTTCTCCTTGAGTAGGTTAAGTGCAGTGGCTTAAGTTTATGCCTCTATACATACCCAACATAGGAATTCAGTTACAGTGGATTAAGGCTTTATGAATACTACAGTGGTCTGTGAATAAATCATGTTGCTAGGCTTTTACAACCTCTCTCTGAAAACGAGAGAGATCTGCTTCTGCAGCCTTACAATGTAGGTGTGATAAAGTTTTTTTACTTTTTGTGCTTTTTACTATAAGGATTCCTACATCTTCCTTTACATTTTCCATCTTAAGGAAGTCTTTTTTCTGAAAATCCCATAAATATATATTAAGTGCTGATAGTCTGTGTGATGTTTTACATAACAACCTACATCAAATCAACTTTCCTAGATCTTTTAATCTGCACATTTCAGATGCTAAAAATATCTAGTCAACCCTGAATGCAAAGCTGTCAAGCTAGATATACAAGAACCGATGATTAAAAAAATATTCTGTGTTCATTTGAAAAGCAACATTAAGGTTAATTGTGAATCAGTTCTGAGGTGGTTTGGGTTGGTTTTTTTTAAGAATGAGAAGTCGGGTGATAAAAAAGGATTAAGATTTTATTTAAAATAAAAAAAAAGTGAATTAATTAATTAATTCATGATATATACTTTTTAAGTCACAGAACCCTATTGTGTTTCACTGTCCTGCCCACATGAAGTTTGAGCCATTGAAGTTGTTTCAACTTTTAGTCCTTTAATAGAAAGCAAGTTTATTGTTCCATAATGACACTGATTTCTCATTTCCTTTTTGAGGAGTTAAATCCTGTGCAGTGAAAGAAACATCTATTTGGCAAGTATGAGCAGCAACAAAAAAGGAATGTGGTCCACAGCTTGCAGCTTCTGGCTCTAAGTCCCACTGCAGTTGGAATAATGCACAAAGAACATGGAAACTTCTCCTTCCATCACAAGTTCTGAAGGAACGTGGTGCTGTGACAGAAGGGAAGTTAGTAGAGAAGCTTGTATAAAAAGCTTAGAGCTGTCTTCCTTAAGACCAGCGGCTAAAGAGCAGACTCTTGAGATATTTGCTCTGAGGCCACAAAGTAGGTGGAATTTGAGGTGAAATGAAAATAACTGTACTTCCTATACGAGAAACACAAAGTAAACATTTCAGCCAGGATGCTTACAATTTAGTCATTAGTCACTGTTATATTTTTAATATAAATTTTACAGTGTCAATTATTCCTGTAAAAGAGCAAAATATTTTATCTCTCTGAGTCAAAAATGAAAGTGTTTTGTTTGGGTTTTTTTTGCTTTTTCTCTTTGAAGCACAACAAATACCTTAACGTTTTAAAACAGAGGTTACATATGAATATACCACATATGGTTCCCAGTATTTAATATATTTTCTTTTAAAAGTTGGTTTGAAAAACAGCTTTAGCAATGTTCTGCTAAAATCAGCAAAATGAAAGGTGGAGATGATCTTCACTGAAGAGTATTTTCCACTGGGGACTCCACTGGCATTCAGTTGTCTCATTTAATTATCACTTTCCTGATTCAACCATTATTCATGAGCTTCCTTGTGTTCTTAAAAAGCTCTGAGCTGTGCTTGCCAATGTTATGGCATATTATGAAGCACAGTTATGCAGCAAGAGGGAGGGGGTGATAATGCATTGGTCTATACTGCTGGCATGTTTTCTGTTTGAACTCCTCGGTTGCCAGCAGAATGCAGAGCTCTTTATTCAAAATCTGCTGTTTTTTAAGCATTGTGCTAGTATTACGATCCTTTGCATTGCTTCAGTAAAATACAGCAATACAGAACCACTATGGATCATTTGCATGAAGTTTGCACTACTTTCCATTTGACTGCATTTCTCTTTTGTAGCAGTGGTGAAAGAAATGCATGGACAGAGAAGTTCCTAACAGATGCAGGCATAATACACCCGGGTCAGTTTGAGATTAATTTTAATTGGCGTCAGTTTTATCTATACTTGAAGCTGGAGTATACTCACTTCCTTCCTTCATGCCCTTTTTACCTAATTTAAATGTTGAGATTTTTAGTTGGATTATACACTGATTTATGAGTTTGGGATATTTGGTAAAAACACATATGTCCAAAGTAGTCAGGGTAAAGATAAGGACAGAAAGAGTAGTTTAAAAATAGCTGTTCTCCTAAACATGCCTCAAATTATGTCATAACAAATTTAAAGGGGGGTGGCAGCAGGCAAAATTGTAGAATTTCTGTTCTAAACCACTGAATTTAATTTGTAATAGCAATAATCTAGAGGAAATCGTTCATTAATGAAGTTAACAGCCAGTTTACTGGAGTGTTATCTGCCCTTGGCTTCATCAACATCACCAAGTCAAAATCCATAACTTTTGAATAAAGATGACGCGGGGGCTTTTTGTTGTTTTTCTTTGTTTGTTTGTTGTTTTCTTTGTTTGTTTGTTTGTTTGTTTTAATTATTATTACTGCTTAAATACTGAATTGGCACTTTATAAGCACATATACAAACTTTAGAATACAGTTATGGTGGAATATTTATTTACTGAGATTACAGAAGCACTGCTAACACTTTTTGGTTTCAGATGTGGAAAGCAAAACCAGAAAAAAAGCTCAGCACATTTCTTAGCTGTCTTGCATTGAATATATACGAGCGTAAAAGCTGATTCTCCCAAATCTATGCTAGGGTGAACACTTTCTACACAGCCTGGTTTAAACACTTAATATTCCAAATTCTTCTTTCAAGCATGCAGGTTCTTGTGGTTTAAATGAAACTATGAGGCAGTTTCAAACCAGATGCAGTTCCAATGAATTCAGCAGAGCTGCCTTTACCTCAGTGGCAAACAAGTTTGAATTTGGCAGCTAACTATACACTAACTGGATATTTAAAAAATTCTGAAGTCTTCACTCTAGTCAAAATTTTCATTAATTTCAGGGAGAACAGTAATATTACATGATTGGGAAGTTGCTTGAATAAACATCATTTTCACATCCAAATACATTAACACTGGCATGAGCTATGAATGAATAAAACAGGCCAGCATCTATTCAGAATTACACTAGTGTAACTAAGAACAGAACTTGGCTCCGTGTGCTTGGCTGGGGCTGTAGTTGCTAAGACTAGTCTATGAATTGAAAAAGCTGCTGCAACCAGTGTGTGCCAACCGAGCCAGTGCTGGAGCTGTTGCACCTCCTTTACTCCATCGACTCATGGACAAAACTACTTCCACAAAACCTGTATACCTCCAAGTGAGGACCATCAGGATCAAGTTCCATGCCGTGTGGTCTGTATCCTGTGCCGTAGAGCAGGCTATTCAGCAAGCTGCACTAAGAAAGCAAGATACTGCTGAAAGAGGTAAGTTTTAATGACAAAGCCCCAAGAAGTCGACATGGTGTGGGTTTAGTTTGGAGACAGTAGCTTAGATTTTTAACATGATAAGTAAAAGCTGTTGGGGCAGCTTTGGAAAAGGACACAGTGAATTATTCACTCACTGCTGGCAAATTTCAAATTACTGTTGAGTGTTTTGCCTTAAAAATACATCTAAATTCAAACAAGTCCCTGCGGAAACCTGGATTTCATTGCAAGTGTAACAATCCTTTATTACTTTATTCATTATAAATATGTTTTTTTGCAGGTTTTTTATCACATTTACTGAGTACTGTTTCCATTCTTTTGCTCCTAATTTTTGAAGTGAAAGATTTTGATATCTTACACTTTATTTTTGTAAACTGTCAACTAGTTAAATGGGGCTGATCCTGTAAAAACTTTTTTATTAGTGTTGTTGTTTTGATTAATTGGTTTTTTTAATGTTTAAGGCAATATCATGTGGCTTTAGGATCTATTTTCTATTCAAAAGTTGATCTTTAGGATCAGCTTTTCTATTTCTCATTTTTCAATTTATTTTAAAACTAAAAGTAGTGAATCCAAAATCACTCAGTATCATAAAACAATTGTTATTCTCAGTATTCAGTCTCTTTTTTTCCTTTTTCAATGTAGCAAATGCAATTCAGTATAACCACTACATGGTCTTCTATAAATCAGGTTTGATATGTAAAAGAAGTTTTATCAAGCACACCAAATCCTCATTTTTTCTGTTTACTATTCTTCCTTTGATCACACTTACAAGGTAATGTAATGTATGGGTGGTACAGAAGAATCATAGTGTCACAAGTTGCAATTACAAAGGTCTAAAGATCTAGATTTTACACAATAATCCTTCTGCTAGGTGTTGCACTTTCTTTCACTGATCAGCTTAGGTCTTGTATACCTTTTTTTCCTAAGTCACTACATTTCAATTATTATTTCTCAGTTTCACCAACAAGTATTTATTTGCCTGGATCCTTCATTTAAAGTGTCATCAGAAGAAAATCTGGATGACAATTGCAGAAACCTTCAGATCTCATTAAGGTAACAAAAATTATGCTTTTTTCTCATATTGATAATTCATGTTTTTTCTCTGCCAAGTACCAGTACAAGTTTACTACACATTTCATTTAACTGACTGCTTTGCTAGTGCCTATACAGCTTGACCATGTCTATCATGCTGATAGTTTCCCTTTCTCTCTATCTTATCAAATAACCACTGCTATTTGCAGATATTTCCCAGTGACATCACTATCTGATGCTGTGAATACTGCATACTAACTAAAAATGGTATTTCTACATCATACATGCAGAAAAAGTGCACCTCTTTAAATATACAGTATCACAGTACTTAACTATGCATTTAGAAAGCTGTATTTTGCAAATCATATAGAGCCATATATGGAAATATATAAAAACAATACATTTTCACTGTTCAGGATTGGGCTAGGGGTAGTGAAGGAAATGATATTAAAATGCAGAATTAAGAAAATGCAGTTTCAGCAAAAAAAAATTTTTTGTATGATCTTCATTCCTATAGAAATTATTTTTAACTGCCAGACCAGTCCCTAAGAAGTATTCATCTCCTACGTGTTTGCCCTTATCGTAGAAAGTCATGCCGTGCTAGAAAAACACTCATGTAGTTCCAGAGCTTCTAGCAGTCTCCTAGGTATCTGGGACCCAAATATAAAGATAAACAAATATAAAGATAAGGAAATCCTTGAACTTGATTAAAAATTCTATGGGAAACCAGTGGAAGGTCTCCCACATTTGTGTTAGCTGTACAGCTAAGGAAATGCCACAGTTTTCTGAGCTAGTTGGGAGTTCCGTAATAATCGACAGCTCCACATCCAGCTCTGTTTCAGGGCTGTGGTCCAGTCACAGGAAGTCCTTTTTCTGGCAAAACTGGATGGAATTTCCTAGACAAAAGGATGTGATTGAAACCTTTTCTAACTGATACTTCTTGGTCCTAGTTTTTCATCAGCAAGAACCCAGGAGTACCCACTGCACACAAAGCAATGTTCACTTGAAGAACGCTGTGGCAAGATTGCCCACAAGTAACCATTTCCTTTTCCTATTCCCAGTTAGGATTCAGCTTTGGCTGGTTTTAACTAGCTCATTCCTTGTTAGCCAGGGTGGTGGCCATGATGCAGTTTTGGACAGGCAGAGCTGAGTGTCATGAATCAGCTGCCAGCCCTCATGTCCTCCTCTGCTGGTTTACAGAAATTCTCTATAGAGCTGGAAGGAAGTAAAATTGATCCTTGTCCAGTCTAACTTTATAAGTTAGGCATCAACTGACAGATGTGCAGTTTTACAGGCAAAAGAAAGGTATGATCAATAGTCATAAAATGCTGCAGAAAGACCTAGCAGAATGAGATGACATTTAGTGGTGCAAGAGTGCAATGTCCATGGACAAAACGATATTTATCAATGTAGACTACTGATCTTTCACTGAAACCGGATAATTTAAGATTGAAACTGAAACTTGGCCTTTGTCTTCCTCCTGCAAAGGTGTATTTGGGAATGAAAGGTTTGATTCAGTGTAGAAGCTATTCCAGATATGTCACACGCAATGCATCTGGCACGGGGGATACGCACTTTGTGTGTTTGCTTGCTTACTATTGGTTCAATTACTGTATATCTGACAAAGGAAAAAGTGGTCACTTCTTTAAATGACATTTCTGTTTCAATGGCACAGTTTGTAAGATAAACAAAGCTGGGAAAAATCTTTTTAGTTTTGGTCTTTTTGTTTTTTATTTTTGGAATTGAACTAAAAAAGTAAACCTATATGGCTTCTACAGCTAGCAAGAAACAACTTGACACAACTGTTGTTTGAATAATGTTTTCATTATTTATTTGACTCCTTAAAATTATCTGATTTTTTTTTTCTGTAATTCTGAGGTAGTTGGCCAGTGCTTCACACTATTTTCCTTTATTTCTTGATAACTAATTCTATTTTTTTTTAATCTTACCAATAAAAAAGAAACACACAGTATGGCAGACCAAAAATGTCTGCAATGTAAAATAATTATCTAATCTTTCTTAATGATATCATACTAAAGTTTTCTAATATAATACTTTTTTATTTTCCTAAAGATAAAGCTTTTTAAAACTGTTTTGAGACATACAAATTCACACAAACATAGCACTTGCACCTTCCAGCAAGCCTTTAGGCATATAGAAATTATCACACTGTATCATAAAATGGTCTAAAGCTATTCTCCAATGATAGCGAGCACTGTACTCTTTAAATGCAAACAAATCAAATTTGAAACAGCTTATAGACTTTTTCAAAAGCTGAAAAACAAGTTTTAAATGCTTTTCCAAAACTTAACACTTATCAACCTCCAAAAAAAATAGCACTACTTCTATGGATTCCAAGATTTTTGGAACAGTCAGGGTACTGCCAGTGCTCAGGGTAGAAAGTACCTGTATAATGTGTGCAAGTTCTTTTAAAATGCAAAAAGGTTTACAAGAACTATTGTACAGCCTTCCACCTCTTCAGTATTCCATCTCTCTGGTCTCATCACAGTAGTCGCAGTGTGCTAGGCAGAGTTATGAAAAAATATGTTATACAAAACATGATGTAATGTAGTACCATGTAGGGCTCCAAGGGATTATATAGTGCTTCTAAAGCTCCTTCTTAATTGTATTTATTTTTTCTCTTGTGTCTATCAGCACTTACATCCCCCCTTACTCTCTATCCTGTTGTTCTTGTAAACAAGTAATTTTAATACAAAAGCTTAAGTATTATGCATAATACAGAGTAATATGATTCTCTGTCCCACTTAAGGTAATTCTCTAATTTTGTGTGGCTAAAATGGCAGTGTTTACAAATCAGCAAAGTTTTGGAAAGCTAATATGAGTGTGAATGTTATATTAATTTTATTCTGTTGTGGCAACAAGACAGTTATCTTTGTAGATCCCTTATCTTGAGTTATAATCACTAATTTGTGAATACAGGGAGTTTAGCCTAGCTTTTATTTCTTATTTTTATGGTATTGAAAATTGAGTCCTGTTAGCCTGTCCCCCTGCTGTTCTTTCATGAACATTTTCCAAATGTTTCTGTTTCTCAATTTTGTTAATTGAAATTACTATTGTGTCTCCTTAATCACTGGACTCAATACCTCTTTGGACAGTCATCCCTTGCCCACCTGCCAAGAAAGTTAATGTGTTTTGACACACGAGCTATCTCCCTAGGATGCAGTGGCAGCCCACCATGAGTCTGGAGACTGGGATTTTGTTCTTGTGACTGGCATTACAAGCAGAGAGAGAGACACTCGTGGTTTTTCCTGTGTCCCACTAGCAGCAGCACTCTCGAAGTTGTTAATTTCATTTGAGAGTCTTGCAATAACTGCAGGTGTTTGGAAACTCACTTTTAACTTGAACACATGTTCTATCATAAACAGTAAAGTAGCCTTCATTTAGAAATACCTAATTTCCTTCATGTCATATGAATGTTTTCTCTCTGGAGAAAGAGAGGATGCATCTCAACGGTGGTCACATTTCACCCAGGAAAGTTCCAAGTGAGGGTGAAGTGGTATCATGAAAAGGCAAAAAATCGCTAGAATATTTTGTGAATATTACAGCACAGTGAAGCTCTAGCCCAGCAAACTGCTTTTTGCCATGTACCTCCGCTCTGTTGAATACATTCTGCATGAGAGGTATTATGCAAAATATTGTGTTGCAGCCATCTCACAAAAACAGCATGGAGTGCAGGACAGACTGCTAAACTTGCCCATGCAGCAGAATAAACTTCTTACGCAGAGTTAGCTTTGTGCTATCACAGCTTGACTGTTGCCAGTACCCAAAATAATTCATTTAAAGCTAGCTCTGTCATCTTTATGCTACACTGTGTCCTGGTGGGCTTTTACATTTTTCTATTCTTAGGATTTAAGTCAAAGATACCAGTGGAGAACATTTGCAGTTTGTCAGGTGCAACTGGCCATCCTAGAAAACTGAGCTTTAAAGGAATATTAGCTCCTTCGCCTTACTTATACGTGTTCAAGCTGTGCATTTACCCACCCATGAGCCAGCTATGCTGGAGGTACTGAGATATTTAATACCTGAAGTACTTGTGTTGCATGCTTTTATGCTGGAGTGAAACAGCATGGGGTAGTATACGTGCCAAGAATTCAACTTTGCACGGGTATTTATTAGTTTTAAGTAAAACTTATCAGGACTTTTCTTTGGGCATCTATCCATAAAAATTAATCATTCAGCATTTTTAGATCACTGTAGATACAAACACCTAGAAGGTGTCTCCTGGACTCAATCATAGTTGCATCTTACGACAATGAGTGTAGCAAAAATAATTTTGGAATTAAAGCAGGCAACACTTATTAGCTCATTTATCTCTCAGACAAATACTTATATAGCCCTTGTAACTTACCCGAATTGTATAAAACAAAAGGAACGCTCAAAAGAATGCTACTTTCTGTATTAGGTCAGTCAAAACGGGAAAATTTTCTTAATATCAGAATTGTGGCTAAATAAGCATCCTGACACAGATTCTAATTCAGAAAAGCACAGAACCACATGTTTAATCTTAAGCATTTGCATTAGTACTTTCTCAGATCAAGACTTGCTAAATCTGCCTGCCTCATATAAGGAGTTGAGCTGAGGACATTTTTCCCCTCTTGGGATTGGCCTATGAACTGTAAAGAAAAATTAACTGCACGAATTAAAGTGGTGCTAATAGCTTTATATGTGAAAGAGCTTTTTTTAATGAAAGGGGAACATGAATAGTCACTTCTGCTTTTGGAGACTGTTTTTGTTATCTGATGTAACCATCTTGTTTGCTTTGCGTTGGCTTGTAAATGGATCATGCCAAAAATAGGGGTAGGCAATCTGTAGGCTCTTTTATTCTCTTTAAATATCTGCCTTAACATTAAAAAAAAAAAAAATCTGCTTTTTAGTATGTGTATTTTCGAAAGCCTGATTTTATTCTTATCCGCCTCAAAAACTAGGCCAACAATGGGCACTTTGAATATCCCTTGCGTTATTGTTTGGACAGTGTTTAAGCATATTTTTTCCAACTATCTGAAAATGAATGTATTTCAGGATATCAATATTAAAGGTAACTATGCTGAAAGAAATTTAAGTTTTCACAATAATAATAGGAGGCAACTGACTGTATACACTTTTCAAAGTATTTGTAGTAAATGTACTGTGAATATGTTGCACCTATTCACTAAGGGTTTTTTACTGAATTTTTTAGTAACATTTTACAAACGTAAGAAAAAAGGAAAAAAAAAGAAAAGTATTGACTTTGTGTATAGCTCTGGAAGATTGTTGTGTATTAGGTGCATATTCCATGAAGTAAACAACTCTTTATAAAGAAAGAACAAATGTAAAAAAGTTAGAAGAAACTAAAAATCCGCTTTAGAATAGAAGCCCTTAAGCATCCTTAACTGTAGTTGTTGCTATGAGCTACAGCTAAAGCTGAGAAGCATAGAGGTAGACTCAATGTGCACAAGAGATTAATCTAAAACAGTACCCGAGACATGAATACCTCAAAAGCCACAAGAAGGGTGAAATATTGAAACCTAACATTTTCTTTGTTCAGTGAAAATGTGAAAGAAATATGTCTTTTTTCAGTTCAACACCATGGAATACAGCCATTTTAAATGCTAAGTACAAACTAACTTTTTACCTCAAGCCCATTGTTGTTTTGCAGGTACTAATACATTGCAACATAATAATAAATCATGGAATAGTCAAGAGAAGGTTATAGATTACTCCCTGTCAGTGTGTTTCCTCCTTCTTGTAAAGTCCAGGATGTGAAATAGAGCCTCTAAATTTTTCTATATTTTTCTGTTTCATATTCCTGTCATTCTTTGTATCCAAAATTCCAGTTTCAGCCATAAACTGTGTTGAAATGAATACAAAATGACACCATTTCCCTTAGTTTTACCTTTTTTCAGAAAAGAAGGACTATTAAGTATGTGCTATTTGGTCCTTCTCATAGTCAAGGAATGATTTTTAAAAGTTATGCAAACAGCCAGTTCATCAAAACTAAAAACTATGATTTTTCTAAATGGACATTAGCTCAGAAATTATTAATAGAGTTATCCACTTTGCATATAATGAAAAAAATCAATTAATATTTTAAAATAATCTTTTTGACCTTCTTTGATTCTAAAATGTGAAACTGTGATGCACAAATATGAATAGGAAAACTGGGATTTTACCAGAAAATGAATTCATTTCCTGATAAATAAAATATCTTTATTCTGAGTTCTGCTTTTTTCCACTGAAACAACATTAAAAATTCAAAAAAAAGCAGACTGGTTCCATGAGGCAAGAAGAATGTTTAGCTGGAACGTCAGCATCCATTTAAAATGGAAAATCTTTGGTTGTAATAGATCCTCATTTTATAAACTACTGCATGAGAGCAAGGCACATTTCAAGAAACGTCTTGTTCCCAACCTATAGCACCGGGTGTCTCAGAGGTTTTTAGTAGGAGGATTTTAAGCATTGATCTATAGGTAGATCTCCCACCTCCGGCTTCTTTCCTAGAGAATTTATTTTGCCCACGTGTTCCTTCCAACTTTCCTCTTTCTGTCTCCTTCACTGAAGCCCATTCTTGCTCCTGGGTTGTCTCGAAACAGTTTAGGAATGCCTGGCCCTGCCAAGGAAGGAGAATGTAGATGCAAATGTTGGAAGGTCATTGCCTCTCAGCAGCTTTTTTCTGCAGGAAGGCAGTCATTCCCTGCTGCCTCCTCGCTTCATGAACATTCCAATATATTACAGCTTCTCCAGACACTGGGTTATTTCGTCATAGGTAATACAGTCAAATATGGCTGTTTCCTTGACTGACTTTATGACCACCTTTTAAGGTTTGTGGTGTTCCAAGGTTCATGCAGCTCTGATCAGCCATTATATCCTTACAGCCAGTCTTTTCAGTTGCTGACCATTCTAGGCAAACATCCTAGGGAGAGGAGGGGGGAGAGGTAATTCTTACCTAGTATCCATTCTTTTTCAAAGATGTATTTCAGGGAGACATTTTATGCAGTGATCCAGTGACAGACACTGTACCTAAAGCAGGGGTCAGTCACAGTACCACTTCTGTGATCAGGGCAGGGAGGAATATGTGGAATGAAGTCAGTCTACAGTAACACAAGAAAACAATGCATTTGTAAGAAAAAGATACTTAAATAGGCAAATTTTATAATAAATCTGCAGTATTATAGAAAACATCAGTCTTCAAATGTCATGAAGTATTTACAGAAGTTGATATTCCTTCTTTGTGGCTAGGGATTGCTTTTCATCTCACAAGACAGGAAATAATCAAGTATGGTTTTTCATTTTGATTTTTTCAAGTTTCTGGTTATCTAGTCATGCATAATGCATTACATTCTTAGCTTCTAAAACTAAATTGGCATAATTAAAGATCCTCAATTACTGAATATTGTTTCTGATTGTGTCAGGATTTTCTAGGGTTGCTTTTAAAACAATTTTACTAGTTTGGAAAAAATACACAGCTCTTGAATTAAATAATATTCTGTGGAAACAGTCTGAAATTTCATGATGGTTAGAAAGCTTTATAGGAGATAAACAGTATAGTGTATGTGCATGCCTTCAGATTGCAGACATAAAGAAATGGGAAAGAATTTAGAAGATGAATGTTAAGTGAAGAGTCTATAGGAGAAGTTCAGATTACTGAGTCTGTCAATAACTCCGTGCAGAAGTCATAAAACGAAAAATCAGAAAGTCTTTCTCATGACTTACATGAAGTTAGGCATGTCTGGCAACGAGACCATAACTGTTGGAAACATATGCGACGAAGAAAACTGTGACCAATCTTGCTCCTATTGAATCTAAGAAATAAATGTTGGCTATGTGATGCATCTGGCTTCCTTTCACGCCAACAGAAATTACCCATTGATATCCATGGGAATGAACTGGGGCCTGTAGACACAGTTTGTTTTGACTATTTTCTATTCAGTAATTTTTAATGAAGCAACTAAATTAGGCATAACTTGCTACAGCTCTAATGAATATGTTGCAAATTATTCAAATGATAAAACTATGTGGCCTTAAATATTGTCTTAGAAGATTTGTCATCTGAAGAGCCTTGGGAAAGGTGCTAGTACAAGCGAGTATTGTGAAAGGCCATTTCTCATTGTTTAGTTTGCAGTGAAAATATATTAGCAATGAACTTTTTTTTTTTCTAAAAACCTATTTGTTTATGTTTTAAAGTAAAACAATTTAATTATTGTATTTTAAATCTTTTTACCTAGCTTTTCTCTAACCCTTTCCTCTGAAGCACTCATCTGAAATGAGAAATCCCACTAAAGATTCCTTGAAACCTAGGATCACTGCCATCTTATGAGAATGGTGGGCAGAATTGTACCACTCTGCTTATTTAATTGCTAAAGATACACGTTCAACAAATCCTTGTTGACCTCAGATCACGTGGCTTTCCTGTATGTTGTTTACTTGCTTCAATATATAATGGTTTCAATTCAATATATTACAGAATTAAACATTTATAATTTGCCTGGTGCTCACTGAAGTCCACGTATGTTTATTATATGTACCATTTTATTGCCACCATTACTAGAGCTTAGCAGACAATATCTCATTATTAGAATAGTACTAGAATAAATTGCAAACAGCTTTAACAACTTGTGCCAGCTAGTGAAGAAGTTAGCTCAGGCATTATTATACATAGACAATACTGAACTGAAACAGGAAAAAGCTAAAAGGTGACAAGGACTTCTGAAAATAGATAAATAAAAATTGTCACTCCATACGGTAGAGAGAGAAGTAAATGAAATTCAGGGCCCAAATTAGTTGGGTTTTATGAACTAAAAAAGTTTCTACACAAAATCAAAATCATATTAAAAGAGAATAATTGCATTCCAGTTTTTCCTCCATTGTCAAAATATAGATTCCAAATAAAGGTGCATCAGTACTTTATGCAGGAGTGTAAGGTATTCTGAATGCCCTGCTTAGCAAGTAGACAGCTTGTTATTTACCTATCAAAGTTTCGACTGGTGTTAAGATGTAGCTCTACAACAATTAAGTCTAAAAATCACATTGGCATAGACAAGAACAAGAAGACTGAGAATATGAAAAAAAAAGGAAAGAATTCATTACCTCCTCTTCAAATTCCCCTAGTTTTTGTTCCTGCTGCTAGGTGGACATCCAGGAGAGAAAAAAGAAGGAAAAAAAAAAAAAAGTTACTTAGTTGCAATACAACAAGTACAAAGGAGATGAAATCTCTGCTCTTTGTCCCAGTTGCTTTTCTTCAGCCACATGCACTAGCCAGGAGTTTATTAATCCTTCACCCAAATTCCAAATTAGATACTGGGTAAATCATACTCATCAGAAAGATGACATTAATACCTTTCTAACTGGTTTTGAAAGTGATGCATGAGAGTTGTTTTATTGCGATTACCTCAGAAACTTTTGAGCTTGACGTACAAGTTGAAGAGATGGTTGATGGGACAATCCATGAAAGAGTGTCCTTGAGACAAACCTGAGCACCACCAACCATATCTGCTGAAATATCAATTCTAAAGAAAATACACCAATGTAAATTCCTGGTCTTGTGAAGTGAAAAATGAATATCACATAACTGATATTGGAAGACACACTGATATAAGTGGAGTAAAAATCAAGCAATTGGTAAGATTTTCTGAATGGCATCCTAAGAAAATGCCCTAAATGGCTATTAACAACTTTGCATGCAGCATATAAATTGCAAAAATACAATGGTCAAGAATATGAACCCCAATTAATACATTAGGAATTCAGCATGATTTTTTTTTTTTAACTGACTGTCTTCACCACAGTGAATGCAGTTAAAATTCACCATGATTGGGTAAATCTAAATATTTTCAGTATTGGCAGAACTGATTCCTCATGTCCTTTTCTGTTTCAGTTCAAATAGGTATTTTGAGAGAGGCTAACTGCAGAAACTGCTTCCTGTAAACCTGTCACCTTGTTCCCCAGGAGTAAAGCTTTGCCAGTTTGCACCCAGAGAAGAAATTTCACTTTTTCTCTTTCCTATTTTGATTCTTAATTTTTACAGAGCAAAAGAGATTGTAGGTATGATGATTGCATAACAGATCTAATAGAACTTTACCTCCTAATTCATATAAGAAAGAATAAATCTCCTTTGTCAGGTCCATATTTAATTTAAAACTACCTATCTTCAAAATTTATCCCTTTTTGATTTATGAGGTCGATATTAACAATATTGTATGGATACACTTCAGTTAAATCAGGGGGTTCCTTTTTCATTTTAGGCTTGGAGTTTGGAAGTTAGGAATTGTGAACGTTGGTACCGGGAACTTGTTTCCACTGAGATGCCTTGAGGTTTTGTTTCATGATATACCATACAGAAAAGAAAAGAAAAAAAAAAAATAAAAAGAACAAAGAAAGAAAAGAAAAGAAAAGAAAAGAAAAGAAAAGAAAAGAAAAGAAAAGAAAAGAAAAGAAAAGAAAAGAAAAGAAAAGAAAAGAAAAGAAAAGAAAAGAAAAGAAAAGCCCACCAAAACAAATCAAACGTCGAGATCATGCAATTGTTTTTATTTTTTTTTCATGGGCAAAACATCAGTTAATTCAGAGGGGGAGTTACAAGTCAGTAAAAATCCTGCTAGCCGCCGAAGAAACCCGTTTTTGCAGACCCGTTTGCCAGTCTTACAGAAAGAAAACAA
>VXBW01005337.1:102380-117232 GCA_013400375.1 Thinocorus orbignyianus
AACTGTTACTGTGTTACATAATAAAAAACAATACAAATGTGTATAGTTAGTATAAAGTGACACTTCTCAAGTGAACATAAGTCAAAGCTGAAGTGTGAGAGCCTATTTTTACCTCTGCAATGCTTTTACTTTGAATTGTGTCACATTTACATTCTAAAGGATATCTTGCATTTATCTTTAATTGTATTATGCCACAGTCTTGGGGATGGGAGGGAAAGGAAGTACATAATAAAAGGTTGTCAATAGAAAACTGTCTGTTTTAATATCATTAGAATTTTTACCATAGATATTTTTTGTTGTTTTAAGTTGTTGGGGTTTGAGTTTTTGGTGTTGGGTTTTTTTGGGGTTGGGTTTTGGCTTGTTTGTTTTTTNTTATTCTGACTAGTGGTAAGTCTGTGGGGTGCTATTATGGGTACTGCTGTATATTATATTGACATGTGCTTATTAAGAATTGTATGGATGAAGTATACCTTCAGTCATACTGTGTGTTATTAAACAGTTTCAGGAACTAGGATCTGCCATAGTATGGACACTGGTTACCTGATACAGGAAAACAAAATCAAATGAGTGAAAGATTCCCAAGCTATCCAAGGAATCATTTTCCTTCCTCTCAAGCAATGCAATGAATTCACAGAAATTGTGGTCTGTCCTATGAAATTGAAGAATGTATGCTTTGTAGCTGAAGACAAAAGACGCGCACAGGAGTAAATATTGATTGGACTAATAATCACATGAATGGAAATGAGCTTTACCAGTGCACCAGTATAATGGGTTATGTTAACTAGCCCTTTCGTAGTCCATATGCTGCCCTTTCAGCCCGCGACCCTATGTATTGAGCTCTTAATGAGGGAAACCACAGGTGTTGATAACGACATTTATGGTAAATTGGGCTAAAATAATAGCTGTGTAAATAACCAGTTGTGGTTACATAGGACAAAAAGGAAATTATTTGAGAGAAAACAAAAAAGAAGAAAAGAAAACTTTGAGTGTTACTACACAATCAAGAGGCAATGGTAGTGCATTAATGGTTACATACTGTTTTACACTTCTACGACACTGTCCTAGATCGAGCTGAGTAATAAACCTGTTAAATCAGCTTCAGCCAAAGCGAAAATTTTAAGAAACCTGATGCATTTGAATTTAAAATCAGTTTCTTTAAAGAGCAATTTTAACAGCTTTGAGCATTTAGCACAGTTGGGGCTTTCCATAATGACTTTCATAGACAAACCATAGATGTCAAAATGTTGTTCTTTGTGCTTCGTGTTTATNTTGGGTTTTGGGTTTTTTTTTTTTTTTGTTTTTTTTTTTTAGGGGGGGGTGTGTGTGTTTATTTTCTAATGAGAAAATTGTTTTTCACGGGTAGAAGTCTGGTGACCTGTAATGTGACAGTTAATTTAAAAACTGTGAAAATATCAGTGCATTAGCTGGAAATAATTTCTCTTTTGTGACACGGAGAAGGTCTGACATCCACTGTTGGCCTTTTACAAATACAGTGATGAGCGATAACTTGGTATTTGACAATACACTCATGATTGCAAGTAGAGATCCNAATATTGATTGGACTAATAATCACATGAATGGAAATGAGCTTTACCAGTGCACCAGTATAATGGGTTATGTTAACTAGCCCTTTCGTAGTCCATATGCTGCCCTTTCAGCCCGCGACCCTATGTATTGAGCTCTTAATGAGGGAAACCACAGGTGTTGATAACGACATTTATGGTAAATTGGGCTAAAATAATAGCTGTGTAAATAACCAGTTGTGGTTACATAGGACAAAAAGGAAATTATTTGAGAGAAAACAAAAAAGAAGAAAAGAAAACTTTGAGTGTTACTACACAATCAAGAGGCAATGGTAGTGCATTAATGGTTACATACTGTTTTACACTTCTACGACACTGTCCTAGATCGAGCTGAGTAATAAACCTGTTAAATCAGCTTCAGCCAAAGCGAAAATTTTAAGAAACCTGATGCATTTGAATTTAAAATCAGTTTCTTTAAAGAGCAATTTTAACAGCTTTGAGCATTTAGCACAGTTGGGGCTTTCCATAATGACTTTCATAGACAAACCATAGATGTCAAAATGTTGTTCTTTGTGCTTCGTGTTTATAAAGTTCAATGTTGTTGTTCCGCCCGATTCTGTATGTAGTCTGGGCAAAGTCTGCAGTGCAGCTTTGAGAATAAGACATCACACAGTGTCGCTGGGGGTGGCAGACAGAAGGTGTCTTTGGATTGTGCCGTTTTCCTGTTTGTTTCTAATACTGCTTCCATGAACATATTTAAAACTGATTTACATGCAGGATGGAGAATAGAATACAACTCTGATGGCCAGGTCCTTGTTTGACAGAACAATGTTTACTCACTTGAGTGGTCCTATTGATAAGACATTTGGCCTTCTGCATTTTTTCTGTCTCGGAACTATTTTTTATACAGCAGAAATGCTCACGCTTAACTTTGCCAGACACACTCTGCTGGAAATTTATGCAAACAGAATGACAGCTGTTTCTGCCTCTGCTACAAGTATATAGGCTAATTCATTTTGACATAAATGTTGTTATTAAGCTGTTAATGACAAATTATTTTGATGAATTGTCAATTACCATGCATCTACAGAATTTATAAGAAAGATCAACGCTTTTATTGCTGCACAAAAATGCAGTAAATTTTAAAAATTATATGTTTATCCAGATCGTGGAAATTTAAAACCACATACTCATTAAAGAGTAAACGTCAAGTAATTATGCTTGCTTGACAGATAAACTCATTTTGAAAGAGTTTTCCTGTTATCATGGGCCTTGTTTGTGTGAATAGTTCTGTTACATTTGATGGGACTATTCACATAAATAATGCAAACTGAATTTGAGGTTGTTTGTTCTGTGTCCCTTTGATACCTAATGACTTGGGATTGTAAGAAACATGAATTATTAGAAAAGCTTACAGGGAATCAATGTTGTAAGAAGCATGCCGTGTTAAAAAAAATCTTCTTGCCCTGAAATTTTAAGAAAAATCCCCTTCCACTCTGAACTGTATACTACTCTTTGGTGCTGGAATATATCTGTTGGCTTAGCTAGAAATTCATGTGTGCTGGAAAGAAATATTGATAAATATGCTACTTGTTTTCTCAGCTAATGCTGATGTGTAAAAAGTATTCAAAAACAGTGTTTTTCTGCCAATTTCAATAAGTTTCTTTGTTTAATTGTGATTCTGATTGCAGCATTGCTGCTGGCAAATAGGAACCAAATCAATCTTTAAGTAAAGATTAATAAAATACATCTACATATAATGTATTTAGGCATGAATATACTACACAGGCTAATAAACATTTTAACATGGCTAAAAAAGCAGTATAATTTTAAGAGTAATTTTGACAATTATTATAAAGTCTTTAAAGCATTCTGCCTGTTTATAGATGTTCTTGAGGTGGTCTCACAGTTAACTGATTCCTTTTAGTTATCTCTGCTCACTTAGATGGTTTTCTAAACATAAAAAAAACACCTTTCACACCAAAATTATTCTTATTTCTGCTTCATTAGTCCATAAGTAGCCATAAGTGACTTCAAAGTAACATTTCCTAACAGGATGTACATTCTTGTTGCATTTCTTTTTTTTTTCATTCTCTGAAGCAATACTTTAGACTGAAAATGTTTTTTACTTTACAAGTAATATGTATTATGAGGCGTTTTGAGTGAAGGTGTTCATGGGGGGAGGAAAGCTAAATCAAAAGAAGATGAAGTTGTTAGATTGCAGTTCAGCCTACTGTCAAAATAATGGGCTGTCAAGAAGGTAGCATATTATGTTTGGGAGCAGGTTGCTGTTGGTCTCAGATGAAATTACGGTTTTCTTAAAATAAACTTCAAGTGTAAAAAGTGAAGACAAGACTGTTTATAAATAAGCAACTCTTAAATTACCACTTCCACTACAACAGGAGGTAAAGTGTGATAGGCTTTATGCAATTTGGTAATTTGAAGAGGTTAGATCATTTAGTGTGCACTACATATTGAATGCCTACACTTGTTTGAAAGATATTTGGACTATAGACCCAGCCCCGGAGTTGATGCGTGTTCTATTCGTTAGCTAGCAGAGCGAAGATTGTGGAGCAAACCATTTTCCAAAACGTTTATTGGAAATAATATTTTCTTTGGAGGGGGACAACTCAGTGCATTTACTATGTGTGAACTGTATACAACCAACTTTAACAAAATTAAGAATGATATTTTCATTAAAAATGTTGTTTAGAGACATTCATATGTGTCTTCTCTTTCATTCTTGAAAAACGTACCTGATAATAAACTGCTTCTAGTTAACTTTTTGATTGAAGTGTCTGCAACAAGAACGCTCTTTGAAAAACCTGAGACTACACTGCTGCCACATTTTCCCTTGATTACTTGTACACTTCAGCAGTGCTGCACCAATTTTGCTTCTCAAAACAAGATGGAAAAATGAAAGTTAATGCTATATTTCAGGTTCTGACTAAGTGGTGAAATAGGTACTTTTATTGTTTCTTTTCATATTTGTCTGTCTGGAAAAAGAACGAAGCAGCAAACTGGCTATGAAAAGCATAGCTTACTTCAATGCGCATTGTTTGGAGGATTTTGTATGTTATTTGTACAATGAACTGTATTTAGTATTTAATTGGAATGAACTGAAAGAAAGAAAGGAGAATCCACACACAGGAACTGAGGCCGGATATTCAAATGCAGTGGGAACACAAATATGAACAAAAGCAGCACAGTCTAGTGGCACAGGGAAGTAATGGCACTAGAAAATAAATTTATTTATAAGACATAATGCCATTCAGCGATTTCATCTTTGTGGAGAAAAAAATTTTTCTTTTGGAGAAAGTTTGAATGATGGCCAAGCAGAGATTATTTTAGTTTGTTTAGGAATTTGTATAAACGCTGCCATTGTTTTCTTTCAGGGTATTTGTGAAAGTTATACAAGTACTGGTTATTACCGGTATCTATCAGTAATGCAGACTTCTCCTTTAACGACACAAGGCATTCTCCCTATAATAATACATATACAAATGGAAAAGTGATCCAGAAAATATCAACTTAACTGTTTCTTTAATGTATGGAAACTTGTAGAATATGTTATACTATAGATAGTACGTAAGCAGGACTGCACCAGTAATCTTTATTACATGTGTGAAACGGAATAGTGGGAGATTTGTATTTAAAATTAGTGTTGCTTTCTCCAATTCTATTCTATTAAATTCTATTAAATTCTATTAAATTAAGTTCTATTAAATTTTCTTATTCAAAAATCTGAGTGTTCTAAATAATATAAATTTTACTCTAAAATCACAAGTATTAAATAGTATGAACTATTGTCACACACATCAAAGAATTTTCATTTATTTGAATTCGATGGACCTTAATGAGGAATCACAATTGTAAATATATACTAGTTTCCTCTTAGCCATAGCCGATTTTGGAAAATTTGGATTATATTAATCTCTCAAGTGATTAGGTAGAAGTAAGGAAGAAGATGAAAAGAGCAATATTAATAGGGGCAAAGTATAGTTGATTAACAGACATTGAGAATAATTCCAACTACAAATTGTTCCATAGCTTAATGTCAATATCATGTTCCACTACACTTTATAATACTTATGAAAGTAAATTCCTCATCCTGAACTGGCTGGGAATAAAGGCATTACCTGTGTTACTGCAGCTGTTGCACTTTTAAAGGTGAAACTTCAAAATTATCTGGTAACTACCACAATGTAATCATAATTAAATTCAGCATTATTACATTTCTTTAAAATAAAAATAAATTTAAAAAAGGAAAGAAATTACAGAAAACTTTACATATACTCTGACATTTTGAGAAGCAGAAATTATCACACAAAGATTTCTGGAGAAACTGTTCATACATGTCAGTATATAAGCTAATATATGTTACAGTATATTACATCAGTTGAGTGAAATCTGTCTACAGAGCTGTGGTTGATCCAAGCTTCATCTTTAATTTTGAAACAGAATTCCCTATGGAATTGGCTGGAACATTTTACTGTAAAACTAATGGTACAGTATGGCTCATTGGTTGTTTACAGTCTACTGATTTTCAGAAGATGGGAGAGTTAAGTAATGCTATTACTTTGAGTTCAGCAGCTAAGTGGGGAGGGAACTTGTACTGTCTTAAGTCAGTTGCCTGTACTGAAGTTTCTTATCATTTTTTGTCATTGATTTGAGTTTTCCGAAAGTAATTATATTTATTTTTGTAAAAGACCATTTACCAAGATGTGTTCTAAAACAGCATTTGCTACAAACTCTAGTGGGAGTGTAATGAAGAGCAGGACACGAAGAAAGACCTTTTTCAGCTAGCTATTTTCAGGCTTCAGCAGAATTTAGGAGAAAAAAAAGTGCCAGCTGCATCATAAAGCTGAAGGAGTGAAATACAGGTTTTCAACAGGGAATTTAATCAGGTACAAGAGAAGATGGGGAGGAAAAATGTATGGTGAATTTGGATAAACAATGAAGTAAATGGAAAGGGTGCTGTTTTGAAAGAGAAGAGTGATGTGGAAGAAGTAAGTGGAAATGTAAAGGAAAAGAACAGAATATTAAAAGGAAGAGTGAGGACATAGGGTTTTTTGATCAGAATAGTCCTGCACTACAACATGCTGGACTTTTCAATTTCCACATACTGCAATTAGAGTTAACTACACAGGGCCACATAGTTGGAAATGAGAAAGAACGAGAGAAGTGGAAGTAATAGAAAAAAAAAAAGAAGTGAAAGAAGGAAAATGCGTATATAATATGAATGTATTAATTGTGCTACTTCACATAATGTGGTGTTGCATATACGTTTGTTGTAATGGGACTTCAAACAATTTAGTATTCAGCTAAATGCTAACATTAGACATCCGTTCCCATTCATTTCACTATGTATATCTGGAGCTCTGCTACTCAGGAGTTCTGCAAGTTGGAACATCACATACACAGTTATGTAAGCTGTCTGTACAAGCTTGGCATTCACTACATCCAAGTTAGTCATTTGCAAAATTAAAATGTCATTTGCAAAGTTTGTCTGAACCTGATCTTTTAAAACTCTAGATAGAATCAAATTGGTGTGTTTTTTTCCTACCTTTCTGTTACTTTTTTCCCCTTCCTTCTTTATCTGTAGTTTTTGAGTCACTTTTGTTAAAGAGCAGTATACTCAGAAAAATCTTTGAGACTAAACTTCATTTACTTGTTAGAAAATGTGTAATTTCTTCGTTAGACAATGCATCATATGTGTCTGTGAATTACAGAAAGGTGTTTTGTTTTTTTTCACCTTTTGTTTCTTTGCTTTATCTTTATTTGTGATATGCTGTAGGGAAGAAATAAACAGTTTAGATCTTGGTCTGGCTACATCTCCATCATGTACCTCCATTTCTATGCCTGTAGCCTTGGAGATAGAAGAGCTTGAGAGATGAATCTCTGCTTCCCTAGTGCTGCTTGGTTGCCAGCACCTGCTCTTTCTCTTGCCTGGTAAAAGAATCTGCCTGTGTCTTTCGATTTTATTTTTTTCAAATGGTCTGTTATATAGAGTTCACCTAATTCATATAATAGGCTTTTGGAGACAGTGGAAATGTGTAGCAGTAAAGAGATAATGTCCTATTTGATTGCAACAAAGCATTTTTTTTATATGATAGAAATAGTGCCTTCAAATCTTTTGTCCACGCTCAGAAGTTAAAGAAAGATGGCCCTTATGATGCTCTCAATTTCTCCAAGACCAGGCTGATTTTCAAGTATATAACCTTGACCAACTTTTCTATCTGTTGCAGTCCCCCAGAGCTTATTACAGAACCAAACAATCACAGAATTCTCCATAACCAGAAAGAAAAAGGAAATCTGAATTTTTGGAAGACTACTCCAGTAGCGTAGGAGGTTAATTTACATGAATTCTGTGCTTTCCCACCTCCTCCCTGTAGTTTTCTTTAAGTCCTAAGCATTAAACAGGCAAAGAGCCAAGCTGTCATCTGTTAACATCTATTTCATCCTTTCTTAGGATCAGTTGAAGTAGAGGAGGGTATATGTCTCAGAGGAAAATCTTTATGCAGTTACTGAAATATTTAAGAATGCATCAGATTTTGACCCAGGGTAAACCTACATTGTCTTTTAGGCAGAAGCATCAGGATAAACTAATATCGGGCTGACAAATCCTATTAAATGCATATTGTGATTTTTCATAGTCTCCAAAATAGCATTTTTGATACATGCATCACTGTGGAATAAGTCAAAGGATGAACTTTTAGTTTATTGTCAAGAATAATATAAATCGTTTAGGAATTATTTTTCATTTAAGAAATAAGACTATTTCTGTGAAACTACTGATCGCTCCTGGAGGCCAAATATTATGATATTTTAAGCAGTGCTAAACCATTAATAGTCTACTTACTGCTCAGGAAACTGAAAAGTTTTCCTATTTGAGATGTGTATATAGATCTGTATCATATTTCATGAGGAAGTGGGCGATATTTTGATAGAGTAATACATAGAATGATTGAACAATTCCTTAAAAAATAATTAATTTTTTTTCCCATGATGTGAGTTTAAAAAATAACTAATTTCCAATAGAACATCCAAGCATAGGAACTTACCTCACATATTTACGTATGTTTGTAGTTGATAATGAAGAGGGAAAAGATACAATAGTACACTATTTTCCAATCCTATTTGGATACCGGATTTTGCTCTTAGAGCTTACCAGTTACTCTGAGGTGTGTTTTTTGGTTTTGGTTTTTATTGCAGTGACATATTACCTTTTAGATATTATTTTTTTGTGTGTGCTGTATGAATTTAAATCCCTATCTTCACGGGTTGTCAGTTACTTGTTGCTTTTTCGTACATTTTGTATTCTTGTAGTCTTTGTGGTATTTCATTTTGTGTGTGGCTTCTGTCGCAAGTATACTTCCACTGGCAAACTCCATTGAAGAAGGCCATTGAATGTGTGTTAAGCATGAGCCTGGAATATGATCCTTTCACACTGTTCACTCACGAGAAAGGCAGGGTGAATAAGAGTTTGTAATTGTGCATACCTGACTAATCTGTAGTTGCATACACTGATGAATGCTTCCTGAGTGACATATATCAACTACTCGTGTACAAGAAAGCCAGAAAAGTATACTTCAGTTATGTCATTTATTTATTTTCTTCTCCTGTATGACTGTTTCTACCTATGTGAGAGATAATAGCTCCCTTTCTGTTGCAGATACAGTCAACATCTTTATACAGTTAAGGAAAAGAAGCGGAAAGCTCTTGTGCAGTGGAATTTTGTCAAAGCAGTTAAATTAGAACTTTCTAAGGGCTTTGCTATCAAGTGCCTTCATATGTGATGCATTCATTACTTGAAAAAGGTGCCACAGTTATGGCTCTTCTGTACCCTGTGGCCTTTAGGACTTTTTTTGCAGAGGGGATTTTTGGCATTCGAATAGTTGCGTGGGTGAGGTGACTGATGTGCAGCAGTCCTTGTCAGTCTGATCTTGTTAGGTACAGACCTAATAGAGGTCCCGGGAGCCGAACTGCCCACGGCACTGAGGCTGTTTCTCTCCCATGCCATTTCGCTATTGTGCCTCAACAGTGACCTTGAAAGACCCTTTCCCCATGGCTGTTATAACCTTGGCCTTGTTGCTGACAGTGCCAACAGGGGTGCCAATTAGTGCTATGTGGTAGGTTTTGTTTTTAATTTTTTATGAACAAAGTCCATTGAGGCCTGGATTGAGACCACCAGCTTACTTCACACAGGCCACCAAGTGCCACGGCATTTTTATTTTCCTCAGTCTCTGCCGACCTGGTGTTGAACCTTCATCTGTGATCTATACACAGTCTATGTGTCCGTCATTAATTTGAAATATTTTCTCTTGGTAGGAGAAGATGTTTGCTTCTGAAGTAAGATATGTTAATAAAGTGTAGTATTATGTCACAAATCTGTAAAATACCTGAAGTTGCTTCTTGTGGTTAGATACTGAATTTGAGTCTGCTTTTACAAAGTTCGCAAATTTTATCAAAATTCTGAAGAATTGACCTTTCTGCATACAGAAAGGGTGCAGCAGGAATGATGGGAGTATTAGAATTTTATGTCAAATAAAGAGAATTATGTGTGTTACAATAAGCTTTGCAATCTAATATAAAAACATGAGTGTCTCTATTCTGTCATGGGCTTCTTGTATGTGATCATAGGACATTTCTAGTTACTAGAGTCTTTCTGTCAAAAATATTTAAGAATATTCAGACATATTCAAGTCATCTAAGGTTTCAGAGAGAGAAAAGTGAGTTTAAAAATAGAGTTGTTCTTAAGCATTGCAGGGAGCCCAGGATTAAATCAGTTGTTCTGAAACATTATTCTGTATTTTTCTGTCTGTCTGCAGAAAAGTTATTTTACAGGAATACTGATTTCTTTTTTTAAATATATGTGAATATTTTCTCGATGTCCAGTGGAAGTAGTAAGCACTAGTCTCCACTAAATCTACAATGCCGAATTTCGAGTAGCATACATATATGAGTATGAGTGAGTGTATACTAGACTTGTCAGCTGAATAGAGCATTCTTGGGTTTTTTTGTGGTATTTTAAACTCTTAAAATATTTCATTCTTTTGTTTTCACAACTAAGTGGTAAATACCTTATACAGGTTTTGGTTGGTTTTTGTTGTTTGTTTTAGATTTTCACTCCTAGTGAAAGCTGTGATCCCTCATAGTAAGGCATATTACAAGTGTGTCTGCAACTCTAAATTCTGTGGTGGTGAAACTGAGATTGAGGAAATATTAGAACTTTGTTATTAACAAAAGTAGATGGGAAACCTCAGGGAGAACAGAACTTTGGTTTTAAGTCATAATAAGACTGTGTATTGGACTGTGGATATGTCCTCTTAGAATAACTGTCCTGATGCTGAAAATAGTAAGCATTCATATTTATTTTGTATGTATATCCATGAAGTAGCTGGAGAAGTAATCATGTAAATTTTGGAACAGTTTAACAAGTTATGCAAAAAAAGATTTTTATTACATTTAAGTAATTTTGGCTGGTGACATATTTGAAAATGAGAGAAGGCTATAAGGAGGAGCGGTGAGTGTATGAGTGAGTGTTAGTGATCTTTTGAAGCATGGTAAAGAAATTTGTGGTAAAGATGAGAGAATTGGGGGAGGGAGACACTTTAGACTTCCCTTTAAGTACATCTCCCTCCTGAGCACATTTACTTCCATCACAATGGGCTAGAAGAGATCTTTGTTTAGTGGTGCAGTGCCCCTGAGACCTAATTTAGCTTATATAGCAAATTCAAAAAGAGACAGAGTGAGCAAGAGAGACCAGAACAAAGATACGAGTTTGCACTGAGAATACTGATACTTGTGGGTTGCTGCTGTAAATCCTTTAAAAGAAATTCTCCTAGAAATGCTGACTTGGACTTTCTGCTGAACTTTAGAGATGCACATTGTTTCATTATTCAGCTGTGATAATGAGGAGATAGTATAAATGTGTGTTGTAAGGCAGCAGCGGCTTTTTTACTTTTAAATAATAAGTAGAAAGCCATTAAAGTCAAGCACAAATGCATTCTTTTATTAAGTCATACTGTTGGAAGCATATGTTGGATCTAGTTCTGTGAACATTACAATAATATTCTCAAGAGTCTCAAAACTTAACAATTCTATGATTCTATGANCAACATGAAACAAATTCAGATGAGGCTGAAATTTGCTTTGGAGCAACATTCTATTCTGTTATCAACACATAAATGTTGTTTTGATGCCTAGATTTATGGACAGCTGTGGAAATGTATTTTTGGTTAAAATGAGATGACATTAAATGACTTGCCCGTTAGTTNAGCACAAATGCATTCTTTTATTAAGTCATACTGTTGGAAGCATATGTTGGATCTAGTTCTGTGAACATTACAATAATATTCTCAAGAGTCTCAAAACTTAACAATTCTATGATTCTATGACATTTCTTACTCCTTTGTTCAAGTGACTTCTCTTTGTTTGAGAGTTTGGAATGGGTTTGCTTTCTTCTAGCACGTAATTTTGCAAAGGTCGTCTTTACCGCCCTGGATTTAGGGCCAGTATGATGTCTTGGGTTCTTGTGNGCAGGTTCATATTTTACTTGAACACTTCCTTCTAAGAGCATTTGATAAATAAAACATAGGCTTGTCAACAACATATGGAAAGCTGTTTTGAGTCAGCTCGGAAGCACGCATTTAAAAATGCACGCTTTTAAGGAAGTCACATATATACTTTATTTACCATCTAATTTTGACTGGCTTCCTGTTCCTTCACTGAAGAGCAGTCGTGAGTAAATATCCCACTTCCACGAACTCATGTCCACAGAGGCAATTGCTGGTTTATGTCGCATCGCCTGGCTGAAACTTGTTGCTGCTGTTGCTAGGCAGCCCGATTTGCACCAGCCAATAGCACCGTATAATTCCCCTCAGCAGCACATTTCAATTAAAGGTCTGGACATAGAGCTGGTTTCTTCAGCTGGTCAGCCCCAGCAGTGAAAGGAAAGGCTTCCAACATTATGCTGCGCAACAGCTTAATTCCTTAAGGTTTTCTGTCATAAATTCACGCTGGGTGTATTAGGAAAATATTTAAGCAGATAATTGAGCTGTTTGTGTTCTGACTTGTATAACTCAATTTGGACAGGAAGCTAGTGTTTCCAGTGATGCTTGTTTCCTTCATTTTCCAAAGATTATGTCCCCTCTGTAGTGTGTTGTGGACAAAAACAGCTGAACATGAACCAACAGAAAATCACCTTTTAATCAGTGGTGTGATTAGGAATCCCTCAGAAACGTCCTGTGCCAATGTTCTCTTGTGCCAAAGAAGGATCCATATGACACATTTTCAGAAACATTTTAGGATCTTCATAGAAGTATTATATCTTAAGCAAAAGGATCTAAGATTAAGCAAGAAGCTTTGGGATCAACACAGTACCTTGCTGTTTCAACAAAGGCCATTTTGGTATGTCGAGTTAGCCAGTAACTCAAAAAATCTAGGAAAAGGAAATATTTTGAGGACTGTGTCTTGTTGTGTTGAGTCATGGCAAAAGCAGATTTTGGGATGGTATCATTTTATAAAATTTAAAGTAAATTCTGTTAATTTGGTTTAACACAGAGACTGAAGAAGCATTTTTTTATAGATGTCGCTGTCTTGCCTCGTGAAAATGTAAATACTTGGGTTTTACCCATGATGTTTGTGGGAAGGAAAGGTAGTGTTTTACTATTTAGATAATGTTTACATTTTTTTTCTTGTATTCCTCAAGGCTCTCTTAACATACAACTTTCTGCCCAAGATAATGCAGATCTTGCTTCTCAGAATTATGCCTATATCAGTTTTGCTGTTGCTGTACTAGTATTTTCATCCAAATTCTGATAATAAATAGGACTAACCTATTATTTAGTCCTTCTGTGAGGAAACTTTACTGCAGAAGAAGCAGTAAGAGCATAGAGCGAGCAGTACATTTTCCAAGGTTTTCCACAACAATACAGTGAAATTTATGACAGTTTGTGTTCTGATCTCTGTTGCAGGCATGCAGATCTGTAGTTTCCCTTCATTTGCAGAAGCATTAATATAAAGATTTTTTGTGGAGTATTTTGTTTGATTATAAAGGTGTTCACAGGCTTTCTTCCTCACCAAGTTCTGTCCAAATGCAAAACATTCTCCTGTGCTCTGGAAAGGAAGACACGCAATGTTCCCTTTTTTAGGTAATCATTTGATTCCTGGTCCGTGTCCAGGTTGTTCAAGGTCTCCTAAATAATTCCTGAGGTTTGTTCACTCTTCTAGTATTTCCAGTTGCCAGAGATGATCTCTAGGGCACCCTCAGGCTTGATACTAAATATATGAGATCTCAGTGCATCTTTAGCAAAATCCTAATAATTCTTCATACCCAAAAGTGGTGTGTCTGTTCTGTCTCATCTAATGGCACTATCCAAACTTGGATCAGAGGCTTTTCCACAGGATATTGAATCAAGAGAAAGGAATTCCAGGTTAATATATGGACTTAAAACTCAACAAAGGCAGACAAACATTGTTATTGACAGGGACCCAAGTACATTCTCTGTCTTCATTCAGGCAGTAGATAAACAAGTACAACTCCTCTCCTCAAAAAAAAAAAAAAAAAAAAACCAACAAAAACCAACCCAAACACAAAAACCTACTTCTCCTTAAAAGTCTCTGTTTTGTTGTTTGTTTTTTCTTCTTTCCCCCAAAGCTGCTCCAAGCATTGCGTAAGGACTCTTGGTTCATTGTGTAATACTATGAAATTCAACGCTTGTTGAAAATGAATATGAAGCCACCAGGAGAATGAGGTGAAGTTCTCATGAAAAATGGACAGTGGCAAAGTAAACATCTTCCACTGTGGCCTTCTACAAGATGACTCCTATATTAACTGTACCTCTGTGTCCACAGCAGCTGATACTAAAAAAACTGTGACTGGCATAGAATATGGACACATCTCACTCCAGTTAAAAATGATGCTTTCCTTTTCATACACTAAGCCTGTATGAAAAAAACATGGGACAGCCCCCCACCAAAATGCATTACCTGCAAACTTTTCTTATGACTTAAGGGCAATTGCAGTATTTCCAACCTGTGTGTTTAATGTCTAGTTTGTCTACGGACTAGGAGAGCAATCCCATGCTAGGGCAATGTTTTGGAAGGTTATGGTGGTCAGATCTGAGGAATATCCTTGTCTGGAGATAAGCTATGCCAAATACTGTGAAAATAATTTAAATTGTCTTTCCTCAATTTCACAGAGGGAACATGAATCCTGAATTTTTCTGAGTCCAAAGGTACTGGCAGGAGGGAAGGATGGACATCTCTTTCCTTCTAGCATTGCAGCCCAAATGATTATGAGCTTAACTTCATAGAATCATAGAA
>VXBW01005338.1:0-35171 GCA_013400375.1 Thinocorus orbignyianus
GGTGGGGGTGGGTGGGGAGTGGTGGTGGTGTGTGGGAAGAGGGGAGTCTTTTTGTATTTGTTATTGGACCAGCTGAGTTGTCAGTGGCCCACAGTACTGCACATACTGTCACTGCAAAATAGTCTGCTTGACTGATAAATTACTACTTCCAAATGTTGTTCGTTCTTTAAAAGTATGTTTTGATACCTGTATTTTTAAGCTTTTGAATAAAATAATACAAATAGTGTTGGACTTGGTGTAGACTTTTGGTTTTCCAGCTGTGTTTGGGTCTACATCTAGCGATTGGGTTGTATGCTAAATATTAGCTCGGGGTCTGTTGCTTGAGCTATTGTATTACAGCACTGTAAATACATTTTTGAACAATAGAACTGGGCACTTAAGATTTATTAGCTTTGCAAGAAACTACAGTCGTACTCTAATACAGCTATCTATAATAGAATTATTTTTTCTGGCACTAGAACATTTTAAAAGCATTAAGATACAGCAGTGCTTAAGTACAAAGGAAAATATCGATTACAATTTGAAAACCTGTTAGGAGTTCTGAAGTAAAACTGTATATTTTCATCGTTTACTCTTTAAAAATTAATCTGTTCCATTTATGTCTGTTTTATGAAAGATTGTGGTGTTCTTGCTGTGTGGATGAGTAAGATAAGCCCCTGGTTGTTTTCTGTTGGAGCTCTAACTTTGGAAAATATATTAATTGCAGGGATTGTGGAGTTGCCTTTTTACGTGAACTCATAATGTACCTTTAAAATTTTTGTCATCTACTGTCAGAAGTATTTTGGAAATAATCAGAAGAATAAATGGAAGGAGGTGAAGCATCAACTGAGCAGTGGTTGCAGAATCAGATCTTCTTGGCATTGGCTATGATGATAACTCTGGTACTGAAAATGTGGATTTGAATTCTCTCTTTCTTGTTTGCATTAGTCAGGTGCACTCTCAAATTCATCAATCATTTTCACTTAAAAATAAAAAATTGAAAAAAATCATTTGAGGTCTTTGATATCAGATTAATGTTTTGTTCTTTTCAATCCTTTATTTTGGTCTTTGTTTCATCAGCAGTGATAGCTTTTAGTGCTTTGTTATGGTATAGTGTGTATCTGTCCATCCCCTCCCAAAAACTCATGTATGTTTCTTTGTGACTCTGCTGGGAGTCCTAATCCATCTTGCTACTGCTTTTTCTTTCTCCAGATTCTTCCTCAGCACTGTCACCTACTTTGTCTTCAGAAAAAAAAATCACCCTGCAGTCGTTTTTCTTTTATATAATAGCCCAACAGAATTGCATTTTCTGTTTAAAAAACAGAAAAGAAAAAAAAATCATAATATTTTTCTTTAGGAGTTTAGTGGGTTTTTTGTTGTTTTTGTTGTCTGTATTTTTTTGGTTAGCTTTTTTTATTTATTTATTCTATTTTCATCCAGCACTCTCACGCATGGCATTCTGAAGCACTTGTTGACTTCTCTGGATAAATGAGTGTCACCCGGTCTTGTGCTCTTGTCAGTAAACGGATGACTTGCTTTTCCAGGTCATCTTTCCTTTCCAGCTGGACATTGCACATGCTTTGCATTCAGAGTATAAAGAGATAAAAGTAGCAGCAGAGGTAAAGCACCGAAGGCAGGTGCTACTGGTTTACTGGTAACTGGAGCGTTCCATCTGTACTTTCATATGTATTCTATAATTTGCTGGTTTTGTGAGGTTTGTAGAGCCAGCAGTCTTCCAGCCTTCTGCATCAGGAGACAGGAGAGCGGACTTAAGGCGGTTGCGTGTCATGGAGGCGGTCTCTGACTCGTTGACCTCTGTGTGAGGCTAGAGGCTAGTCTGTTCTTGAGGTGGCTGCACTCCGTCACTGCTGTGAAGCTTTGGTTTGAGAAGCAGGCAGCTGCCTGTGCACAGAGGGCATGAGTGGTAAGAACGTGCTCGGGCAGTTCTTCAACAACTGCCTTGGCTTCCTTCTGGCTTCTGGGTACAACTCAAGGTTTTGGCCTTGATTGCTTTGAAGCCTAATGTGACTTGAGCTCTGGCTGAGAGGCTGCCTGCTGGGTTGTTTTTTTTTGGTGTTTTTTTTTCTTTTTTTTTTTTATATCCAACATTGCAATTAATGTCAACCGGGATGCTTGACCTAGATCATCCTAGTTTTTAATGTCAAGTAGACATTGGCAGGAAGTTCTTCAAGAAGGACTTCTGACTGTGGAATGCGTTCCCAACCTGGTCCGGTCGAGTCAGCTTGCTGAGCGGGCTCTGTGCCAGACCGATCTTATTTCCTTGCCTATGGAGATGACGAATTGTTTAGTGCGTCTCCTGTTCTCCTTTAACCCCTGAAGAAAGACAGGTTAATGTGGATTTCTAATTGGTACACTAAGATTTTCCACTTGAGCTTTGTGGGAAAACAGGTGAAGTGTATTTTAAAAAAAAAATTGCATATGTGCCTTTATACATAAAAAAGGCTTTTTTTTTTTTTTCCTCCTGAGAGAACTTAATTGAACGTTTTGCGTGAAATGAAAGTAAAAGATGTTTTCTCACGCAGGCTGGTTTGAAAGTATGGCAAGTTAAATTTAGATAAGTGCTATTTTCTTTCAGCTTTGTGGAAGACTCTACAGTTCACAGCCGGGCACATAAAGCTTCCTTCCTGCTGGGAAAGATTTGTCAAACCATTAATACCATCACCACATTCTTTAAGTTTAAAGTACCCTCCCCAAGCCTCACAGCTGAATAGATGCTAATAGGGCCTTATCCATCGAGAAGATATTTGATGCTTTTTTTTCCCTAGCCATGCCATTTATGATGAGGTTGGTCGTGTTAGTGAAGAAAAACTTAAAATGCTCAGGAGCAAAAGTAGTCTTGAAAAGGAAGGGTTTTGTCTGGAGTGCTTCATGACTTCTGTATACCAAAGCTGGAGTGAAGTGCTGGAATATAAATACAGTCATAACTTTGGCCTGGAAAAACTCTGTTCTTTGACAACTGCTGTGAGATGTCTGAATGTTTATTGGCAGATGTCCAACAGCTAACCGAGATGACTGTGGTTATAGAGGGTATAACCTTGGCAATCCCAAGTGCAAAAACAGACTGGGCAGAGAATGGAATGAGAGCAGCCCTGAGGAGAAGGACTTGAGGGTGGTGGTTCATGAGAAGCTCAACATGAGCTGGCAGTGTACTTGCAGCCCAGAAAACCAACCATGTTTTAGGCCGCATCAAAAGTGTGGCCAGCAGGTCATTGGAGGTGATTCTGCTCCTCTGCTTCTCTCTGGTGATATTTCACGTGGAGTACTATGTCCAGCTCTGGACTTCTCAGCACAGGAAGGACATGGATGTGTTGGAATGGGTCCAGAGGAGGGACACAAAGATGATCAGAGGGCTTCATGGGCTCCTATGAAGACAGCCTCAGAGAGTTGGGGTTGTTCAGCCTGGAGAAGAGAAGGCTCTGGGGAGACCTTATAGCAACTTTCCAGTGTCTAGAGAGGGCCTACAGGAAAGATGAGGAGGGACCCTTTATCAGGAAGTGTAGCGACAGGATGAGGGGTAATAGTTTTAAACAGAATGAGGGGAGATCTAGATTAGATACTAAAGAAATTCTTTACTGTTAGTGTGGTGAGACATTGGAATAGGTTGCACAGGGAAGATACAGAGGCTCCATCCCTGGAAGTGCTCAAGCCCCAGGCTGGATGGAGCTTTAAGGAACTTGGTCTAGTGGGAGGTGTCCCTTCCCTTGACAGGGATGTTGGAACTAGATCGATCATCTTTAAAGTCCGTTCTATCTAAAGTCCTAAACACCAGTTCAGGGAGCCAGGACCAATTTTTAACAGTACGGCTATATCATGCCTCTTGGTCAAGTGAGACACTGCCTTGTACTACAAGCTGAGGAAGTTCAGCTTGCATGCGTGCTTTGGACAGGGTAGAAAAAATCTACCTACCTTCTTTTCCTGAATGCATTTTAAACTTTTTACTGTCAGTCTGGCTTCTGGAGAGCTCAGGGAAGAAAGGAAAGGAGTTATGGAGCTTAGAAATAAGGAAAAACTTACTTGTTTCTAGAAGAGGTTAGGGAGTAAAACAAGTAGAATCAGAGAACTTGAGAATATTTATTACAATTTTAGTTCTTGACTCTCAAATAAAAATGAGGACTCTAAGGAAAAATAAGAGGTAACAGACGATAAAACCTGGTCAGATGACTTGATGCAAAGTCAACTGAAGATTCACTGGTTTCAGCAGATTTTGGATAGCACTTTAATAGTGTAGAACAAAAGAAAAAGGCTTAAGGAAAGGAAATTTTAAAGGAAATAACCTAGAAGTGAATATATAGGTCACACCTAAAGGGAAGGATCTGCTAATGCTTTTTTGAAGACTGGTAAGGAAGAGAGGAAGTTTCTATGCTAATGAGAAGAGTCACTACCCAAGAGGAGGCAATTCTTTTGCCATCTGAGGGGAAAAGTACTGAAGGAATAGGTGCAAGCTGCCGAATATGTTGAAATCAACATGCTAATTGGTGTTGTGGAACTAAAAGCAGTTACGTGAAGGACTGAGTTTACCCACTAGGAGGCATCCACTGTACCGAGTAGGAAACTTGAGAACGTACAGGACCAGTATTTAGTTACTGATTTTTAAATGGAGGGGATTAAGATGGTGCTGGGACATCTATGTGATAGAGGCCTGCCTCTTGAGTGGAAGGTGAGGGCACAGCCATATATTGCATTCAGCAGAGAAACAGGAACCATGTAGAACTCTTACCAGGTAGGGGACAAATAGGCACTTAGGGTGTGATTCACTTGACCTCCTTTAGACCTGCTATAGGATGTGTTCAGTAGAAGAGCCTTGTTCTTCATGTGGGCTGTAAAGGGAGACCAACATGACTTGTTTAGATACAGACACCTACACTGTAAACATCTTTATTTGGTCAAGTGAATTCTGGTTTGGCATCCGCATCTGAGAATGGAAAGACAAGGGTGCTCTGTTATTATGGCTTGTGGTTGAGTGTCAGATGCCCTCCATCCTAGTTGAGTGAAGACTTACCTTTTCAAAATGAAGCTAGGATTCCAGGGCATCCAGAGATCTGCCCAGGTAGGGCTAAGGATTTATGCTGAGGTGTTGCAAGGGTATCACCTTTCTGGCATGTCTTCATACACCCTCTGCCCAGGGAAGCAGAAGCAAACCCATTGTGAGTCTTTGCTCCTCCTGTGTTGGTGTACATGGACACGAGTGCTGGATTGAGATACAGGGCTGCATCCTGCAGCATTGCTGGCAAGAAGTTGAGTGCATGTGTGGTCTTTGTAGCTCTGGAGAATGAAGCACATTCAAAGAGCTGGAAGTAGTAGCTGGTTGAATTGCCCCCATCTAGCAGTGATTGATTTACAGGTGAGCTTGCATAGACATGACAAGTGGTCAGATGGTGAGCTCCATAGGGACACTACTACTGGAGAGCAGAGTGTACATTCTAGTGACAGGCTTGGTGCTTACCTGTAAATCACCCAGCACATGTTTGGTGGGCCATGAAAAGTAAATGATTTATTGAAGCTGATTTGTGGGTAAAATTGGAGTGTTGCACTGTATTGTTAAATAGGACCACATAAAACACAAGAACTCAGGTTTTGTTATTACTAAAAGTCAGTAATTTTAATCTTTTGTTTGTACTGTAAGTAAACCTGTTTATATTATATCCATACAAATCTGCTTTAATTACTCCCAGATTTGAATATTATTTTTTTTGTATAAGCTGCACAACTCTGAAATAAATAAATGTAATTTTATTTTACTTGCAAACTCCGTTTGATTTTTTTCCTCTCAATTTTTCCTGCTGTTTATTTGGAATACCCACATATTATATGGTGACTGCAGTATTGTTTCTCTGGGTACACAGTATAAGGATGTCTCTGGAACTGATTTTTTAAAAAAAAAAACAAAGCAAAACATAAAAGCTTTAATAATCTGTTATTGTGAAATGTGTTCCAGTTAACTTGTTCAGGAAATTTTTGATAGTGATCTTAAATCAAAATGGGTGCTTTTATTAAGTTGTATTAAAATTCAAAGCAGTGGACTAATCCTTTTTTAAGAAAATGAGGGGTGTCAAATTTAGTGTTATAAGTATTATGAATTATTTAATAAAAATCATTTTAAAAGGTAACCTTACTGAGAGGGTCTTGAAAAAGAAACCGTAAACAGATCATTCTCATTGTTGCACCTGTTTTCTTAAAGTCCTCATTGTCTCTGTGCAGGCTCATTTTATAATTATGCATCTGGTAATGAAAATAATAATTAAATTCTTTCACAATGGAACTCTGATTGGGGGGAGGGTGGGGGTGGAGAAAACTCAAGTATTACGAGCAACTGGATTCATACCCAGTAAAGCTAGCTAATTGAATAGTAAGGCTGTTTATTCACCTGATGTATTTTAAAGGGTACAGTGGTGGTTCTCTTTTTTTATAATTGGCACTCCATATTTGGGAACACCTTAGTCTTTTTCGCCTTTCCTTCCATCCCCCCTATGTCTTCTCCCCGTCCTCATGTATGTGTTCTGACCTTCAGCTGCTGAGAAATTGCTCTTCTAGCAGGCCTGTGAGGGACCTACGCACTGACTTGGAAGTGTGTGACGAAGATGCTACTTGAGAAGGTTGGAGAGGTCTGAGAGGAGGTGGCTGTGTTGGCCCACAAAGTGCACCAGGGTGAGGAGCCATGCTGTATGACGAGACCTTAATGAAGTTTTCCAATCCTGGGGAAGACAAAGATGTAATCTAGAGGGGAGTAGCAAAACCAAACTGATGTGGATTAAGATACAGCTATTAGGGTGGGTGCGTGATTGAAATATAGGAAATAATGCAAGTTTGTTGCAACATGGCTGACTAAAAGTATTTAGATTAGATCTGGTTTAGATATTAATCTCTCTGCTTTCTTGCTTTTCATTTTGTTATTGCTTATTTTATTTGTTCGTTTGGGATGATGTGCTTTCTTCATGATTTTTTCTTTTTTTTTCCCCTGGTTCTTTTTTTTTTTTTTTTTTTTTTTTTTTTGCCTTCAATTTATACTACTTGGCCCAACAAGTATCCCTAAACACTGTTTACTTCCCTATATATCCTCTGCATCTCTTCCAAGGTATATTCGAGCAGGTCCACTGTTCAGTTAGGTCTTGAAAATAAGAGAAGTAGCATCAAATGCTTTGAGAGCCTAGGACAAACTTCTGACAGTGCCCAAGCTCAGCATAGATAGCCCCAGAGGTCTGTATTCAGGTCATCTTGCAGGCACAGATTAAAGCCGAAATAGTCTCGCAGCCTTGGACCGCATAATGATTCCCCGTGTGTAACTGAGGGGAGGAAAATGAGGTGGGAAAGACGTCAGATCTGGCTGGGTGTGCAGGTTTCAGCTTGGGGCAGCTGTAGTACCGGGGAGTATCCTTTTCAGGATACTGTTCGTTTGTATCCGAGGCCTGTGGTGGCCCAAGTCTGTATAAAATGTGATTTTTTTGGAAAGGCTGATTCAATCTGTACGTGAGTGCTGTGCGTTTGGTATAGTATTGGGTTTTTGTAATGTTTTAATAAAATGGATATGCAGCCTACTTTTTTTAATAAAGGCAAATGCCATACAGTGTTAAAGACCTTAAAAATGCGTTAAAATCATGGCATGTAATATTAAGACTTACCTTGCATGAACAAAAGGCAAAGTGACTGATTTGAAACTGCTGCTCCATCATTAACTTGGAAACTAATTTTGGTCTTTCTTGAACTCGTTTAGATTTTCTGCTTTATTCACCACCTACAGTAGTTTATTCCACCACCCTTAGCATTAGATACTTCTGTGGCACCTTTCTATTTACTTGTATTTTCATCCGTTGGTTTCATTAACTTTGATAACCTTAGATCATCTCAGAATATCTTACTTCTTGGTGAGAAATCAACTTTAATCCTTAAACCTTTTCATTACAAATGTTTGAGGTCATGTATCACTTTTTTTTTTTTGGTCTTTTGACATACATATCCTCTTTTAGATCAAAAATAAGAATCAACAATTTTTATTTTGCTTGCCTGCAGCAGCTGTATCCTTCAGATATTTTTAGTGCAGAGAGTTTAAAATATATTCACTCCCTTCTCCCGAATTAGTTTTCCCCAGAAACTTAGAAAACTTTAGTTATGAAAAGCCAAGTTTTGGCATGGCAAGATCTGAGTTTCGTTCGAGGATTTGCAACTACGTCTGCCCATGGCAAAAGCTTTGATGTGTGAGACAGAACTTAATGGGAAACTGTAATTCTGCAGTCTCATTTTTGCTTTTCTCTTTGACCCTTACAAGGGAGGAGAGTAACTCAGGTGCTCAGCTGTGTTGGTGGCTGTTCTGGAGGGGTGACCTGGCAGAGCCCAGGTCTCACCTCTTACCTGCCAGCCTCCATGGGAAGCAGCTTCACTGTCCCGTGTAGCTTTCCTCTCCAGGGAACCACTTCTTCCCTTCTCAGGGGAATAGCAGTGTTCAGCCTCTTAAGCTCCCTGGCTTGGTCACAGACATCACACCAAGAGAAGAGGGGTGTTCTGCTCAAGAGCATCCCTGTGAGAAATAACAAAAAAAAAATTCCATGTCTTTCTCTGTAGAAAGCCATCATATATACATCAAGCTACTCACTGCCAAGCACTTTTTCTGAAACTAGTTGCATTTTGAGAGCGTGCAGTAGAAGACTGTCTATTCAGTGTTCTTTGTTTACATCCACAGAACTAAAGTTATGGTGTGTTACATCTGACTAAAGGAAAAAAATTGTTTAAGGGGCTAGGTTGTAAGCCTTACTTGTTAAAAGTTTTAACTTGTTTTAAAAAGAGCTTGGAAATGTTTTGTCCTATGTACTTTATTTGGCAACATATTAGAGGTAGAAGGCAGGAACCAAGAACAAGGTGTAAGAACGAGGAGGGTGTAAATGCCATGTGCAACTGATGGAGGAAAAGAGCTCACTTATTTCTGCCACAGAATGATAGAACTAGACCCAAAACTAGGTTTCAGGTCGATGTCTAGGTTTGTATTGTGCTTGTAGTGAGCTCATACTGACTACTATTTAGAAACTGAAACTCTTTAACTACTCTGGTGGAGGAGCTCCACTGTGTAAGTACAGAAGTAAACAAGTCAGAGGTTTTTGCCCTTTCCTACCTTTTTTTTCTTGCGGGAGTTGTAGCGTGGTGTATATAATGCATGTAATGGATAACCAGTGTTTCTGTGTTGGTGAATTATAGTGTGTCACGCTTACTTCATGTTAGTGGTTGTAAGAAAGTATGACTTCAGAAATTGCTTACGCTTCAAGTGAAACAGGAAATAAATCGAATAATGCAAACAACTGAGAAGTAGAAAGTTGTTTTCCTCATGGGTGGATTAAAGAATTTTCTATGTGTTTGTTACCATTATGAAAGACTAGTAAATCCTGTTTCCATGTGGGTTGTTAAATTTTTTATGAGTAATTGGTCAAGTTAATTCATTCTAACAACTCAAGTATCGGTGTGTGGTGGGGGGGAAGAAAAAAAAAAGCCCACAACCAACATACATACTTAAATTATGTTCTTGGAGGACATCTGGTATGGTTCATCCCCAGAAAACATATTGGGAAGGGATTGGGTTTTTAAATAACAGAATACAATCCAATAGCTTTGTTCCAAAAGTACATGTCAGTGAGTCTTCTTTGTTCTTGAAATTATGCTTTTTCTCATTTGCATTCCTTAACTCCCTGTCTATCTAAGGAATGGGAAGATCTTAATATTTTTGATGATGATTTTTGTCTGTGGCTTGTTTCGGGGTTTTTTTTTCTCCCCCTTCTCCTTGTCAATCATCTGATCTGCTCTTGAATGTGTGGACTCAATTTTGCAAGTTCTGTGTTTGTCCCATCATCCTCCCCCTCATCACTAATTAGTATTAAAGCCAGTCGGTTGATTCATGTGTTTAAATTTCTTCTGCTCAGGTTCAGTCACTGTTGTCTTTGCACCTACCAATCCATGTGCTCATTATAAGTTTCAGTAAAATGCAGGATGATTCCATAGGCAAAATTTGAGTGTATTATCAGTAAATTTGCAGATGACACCAGGTTAAGCGGGAGTGTTGATCTGCATGAGGATAGGGAGGCTTTACAGAGGGGCTTGGATAGATTGAATTGATGGACTAACATGGATGGTATGAGCTTCAACAAGGCCAAGTGCCAGCTATTGCACTTGGGCCACAACAACTCCATGCATTGCTACAGGCTTGGGGAAGTGTGGCTGGAAAGCTGCTTGGCAGAAATGGACCTGGGGGTTCTAATTGACAAGTGGCTGAGTATGAGCCATCAGTGGCCAAGAAAGCCAGTGGCATCCTGGCTTGTATTAGAAATAGTGTGACTAGCAGAAGCAAGGAGGTGATTGCCTTCCTGTACTCAGCACTGGTGAGGTCACACCTTGAGTATTGTGTCCAGTTTTGGGCACCTCAACACGAGAGAGATATTGAGGTGCTGGAGCAAGTGCAAAGGAGGGCAATGAAACTGGTGAAGGGCCTGGAGAATAAATCTTATGAAGAACAATTGAAGGAGCTGGACCTGTATAGTTTAACAAAGCGGAGGCTGAGGGGAGACCTCATCGCTCTCTACAACTACTTGCAAGGACGTTGTGGAGAGGTTGGTGCTGGTCTCTCCTCACAGGTAATTAGCGATAGAATGAGAGGGAATGGCTTCAAGCTGCAATAGGGTAGGTTTAGAGTGGACATTAGGAAAAAAATTCTTCACAGGAAGAGTGGTCAGACACTGTAATAGGCTGCCCAGGGAGGTGGTTGACTCACCATCCCCGAATGTGTTTAAGAGTTGTTTAGATGTGGTGTTGAGGGATATGGTACAGGGGAGAACTTTGTAGAGTGGGGCTGGCGGTTGCACTCTGTGATCCCAAGGGTCTTTTCCAACCTGAATTTTCCAACCTTCTTTTCCTGTTCTTTTCTTTTTTTTCCTGGTTCTTCTCTTTCTCTTTTGAAAGAGCCTGCTGGTAAATCAAAAAACTCTGGCTAGAAGCTAACCTGATATTTGTTGGAAATTCTAGCCCTTACATTTCGAAAAAGTTTGTTAATAAGGCAAAAAATTACTCAGTGATGTGACTTGTATCTCAGGACAGAGAAACATCTGCTTGAAGAGCTTCCATTGACCCAGTTTAAATAGTCTGAACTGTGCTAAAACCAGTTCTACAGTATCAGGGTGGGTTTTTTTCCTTTCTCATTTTGAAAGAATCAGAGATAAATGTCTTGCACATTAAGGAGATGAGCTATAATAAAGCATATATGGATAATATGGCAGCAGTCCAAGAGCATTAGTATGCATGCCCTGATCGAGCTGTGGTGGCAGCTAGCAGTCACTCTCAACTTAGAGTTAAATGTTTCTCAGTGAGTGTGGAGAACCTTCTTCAGTAAACTGTACCTGCTTTGAAAGGAAGAAGCACACCCCAATTTAAGGCATTTTTGGTCTGGATTGTTGTGAAACTTGTTGATCTGGAGAATGAGTGCCCAGCTTCTCCAGGGAGCAACACCAGTAATGGAGAGTCTGGGCTACACACAGCGTCTGTGGCCATGTGGATAGCTGCATTAGGATGGAGCTTGTATGTCTTGTAACAAAACTGTGTAGGTAATATACAGCCATACTCACACAGGACTGGTCATAATACCAGGTATACCTCTTAATGTGTGTGAATTTTGCTCCATGTGACAGTTCTGTGAACATTGTTCATCGCTGCTGTGTGATAATCTGCACCCAGTTTTTTGACAGAGGGGAGGCTGCAAGTTCTTATGAAATGCAGTGGTGGGAAATCAGATCTGAGAGTAATTCCTCTAGCCCTTGCCTGCTTCCTTCCCGTATCTAATTAGCCATTGGGGAGGACAGCAAGGAGTGGGCAGCTGGCCAGATAAATTGTTACAGTGGATTGGATCTGGTCAGCAAGCTGCAGCTTGGGCATTCCGGTTTGGATTGGGGGGGAAAAAAAAAAAGGTTTTTATATGAATTTCTGACCCAACTTGTCTTGAAAGACAAATATATTAGAGATTGATGGTTGTTCGGTTTAAATACTGTGTTCTTTTTCCTGTTCTTAAGTAGTAGGCTTTTGGAAGATCTTAGTAGTTTCTTTTCCATCATTATCTGTTTATTCCCTTTGCTTAGGGTGGGAGTAATCTGTAGTGCTTCTCTGCATTATTACATACCTCTTGCAAGCATTCAGGCATTTACTTTATTATACTTTGGAGACTCTTTCACAGAGAAATGGACCTTGATGTCAGGTGGTAGTGAGCATGAATATTCCAGAGCCAAGTTGCTCCTGCTGTGGAAAACCTCATACATAAGAAGAGAATTGAGGGAAGGAAATTTTCCGTGAGGTTCTTCTGACAGACATTTGTTATCTGTTCTTTATATTCCGATGGTGAACATGACAGACCGGAGGAGAAGGTTGTTTCATGAGCATGGGTGATCCTTGGGTAATGTTGGGATCCATGGCGTACAGCCATCAGTGTAGGTGCACTTTGTGTATGGCTGTTAGATTGGGGGGGTAGTATAATCTTCATTTTGCTTTTGTGAGCAAATAGATTTGGTCCTTTTTTTTTTTTTTTTCTTAAATGATCAGTACTTTATTGATTCATGATGCTTTGTTTGGTGCTTTTTAATACTAACACGGAAAACATTGCAAGGAGAAAAGGTTTAGCGTTTTGTGTTGATTCTCTCCCTAATACATCTGATTGATAAGATGCTGAAAGTTGAAATCTGTGTTTTTGTATGGATTCATGCCTCCTGAAGAATGTGGTTTATGTCTTTGCTTGGCACACAGACATACTTGTTAATCATCCACAAATGAAAATAATTGAAAAGTGGCAAAGGTCTTGTAAATGTTTTGAAATCTTTCGGTTCATTTACAAATTTTGTAAAAGCTTCTTTTTTTCTGATTCTTTAGATCAGTTAGCCTAGGGGGGGTAGGGACGGTTGTACTACTGGCAAAATATGAAGAATTAGGCAAACTTGAATGAACAGTTTTACACTTTGAGAAACTGGAGTTATGTTTTGTGATGTGCACTAAACAGAAACTTAATGTGTCTTCTGAAAAAGCAGAAGAATTTTAGTGTGTTCCATATTTTCCGAAGCCGGTAGTTTGGCAAGATCTGCCGTAGTTTAAAAAAAAATCTGTATGGAGTTGTTGTGTATTCATTTTGTTGAGGTAATGTGCTTGGTTTGGGGGTTTATGTTTGCTACAAGACAAATGAGAAGCTTTGTTTCTAAAAGGGACTATCTAGTATTTCTCACAAAGGGAAGAAAATAGTTCAGCATAATTGCCTAAGAACTTTCTTTCCCTTCTCTTCCCTTTTTATTTTTTATTACTTAAAAATAAAATAAAATAAAATTACTCATTCTGATGACTTGATCCATACCTAGCACGAGCTTTGACTAGGAATAGGATACATCTCACTTGCTCCTGGTAAAGTTTCTGTTGACTTTAATGTGAGATTTAGTACCGCTTTGAGTTATATGATAGGAAATAGTCAAGAGGTCTAAAATGTACAAAGGTATTAAAGATTCATAAGCATTCAAATTTCTAAGGTTAAAATAAACGGGGAGGGGGGAGCCTAGCGTGTTGCAGATTTAGATGTATGCAGTAAAGTGGAAATCCCTGCCTCAGATATGATGCAAAGCACCTGCAATCCTAAATTAAGGAAGTTGTAAAATGAAGTAATAAAATAGTAAGAGAATATGTGTGGTAGACAGATTTCTGATACTCAACGCTAGCTGTAGAACAGGAGAGGTTTGATTCTCTGTGTGACATGGGAATTAGTGTTAAAGATAAGAGTAAGCTTCCTCAGGAGAAGTTGGCAACTGAGTATCCAAATACACTTGATAACCAAGAATCACTGCTGGCTACAGTTAGTTTAGGCTATTTTGTGGGTCACATGGTAACAGTATTACACTGGTTAATTCTTCTGTCCTGCTCATCTAGTTGTGAGTTTCTTACCCTCTTCTCAAAATGACCCAGGGTACCAGTCTAAAGTATGCACATCTAACGAAGACACACACGTGTGGAAATAAAGGGCAAGTATACAAAAGATAGTTGTCTGGCAGACGCTCACAGTTTTTGCTTTTCATAACTAGGTGGGTTTCTTTTTTCTGTAATCAGTGTGCTGCTTCTTGCTTTGTAATGATACCTGAGATTTCCAAAGACAATAGAAGAGTATTTAAACAAGAGTATTTCAAGGTGAATACTGACAATGTAATGTCTCAGTGATGATACTGGGACCAATGTGTGTGTTTAAAAAAAACAACAACAAAAAAAACCCCAAAAAACCAACCAACCAACCAAAAAAACCCAACACATTTTTTTCTGTTTCCCAAGGTTATGATGTTTCCTTAGCAATCAGGTGCAGACAAATATTAATAATAGTTAATATAGCACAATCAAAAAGTGTAAAATAGGTGCTTACTTTTCCACCCTCAATTACAGATCCTTAATTGGAAGAAGGATCAAGTGATAGAGAATGCTAGGGAGGTTGGTTGTGGTGATGAAAAAAGAGGATTGGGGAACAGCGAATCTTCCTTAACTATATGATAGCATCATATAAACAAACTTGTGGATATTTTGTTTTGTTTTGTTTTTTGTATTGCAAATTGTTGTTGAATGTAGGTAGCTCCCCACTCCCCTTTTAAGTGCAAATGTAGAAAAGGTTGTCTCTGGCAGAGCAGGGGAAGGAGCTGGGGGACCTGGTTCTATACTGGAAGCCTTCAAAGGCTAAGAGTGGGAGGTGTAGTTTAGACTTTGAGATTGCAGGAGTTGAAATTGACTTTTACATCGTGTTTTTGCCTTCCAGATATGGGTGGCTGCTGAGTTTGAAGGCTAAATTAGAGCCTACAGTAGTAAAGGTAGCAAAGTAGAATTACTAACAGCCAACTGATTAAGGCAACTTTAAAGGATGTTTTTCACCATTTAAAGATGTTTCCAGACATCACTTTGCTCTGAAATGCACTTTAAAAAAAATATCTCTGCTCTGCAGACAGCCAAAAAGCTGTGCTTGTGAATGTTAAAAATGACCTTGAGCAGAAGAACTCAAAGGTTGTTCATGGCTTTGTACTGAATAAAATGAACTGGCGCAGCAATGAGAAAAACCTGCATTAGGGTTCAGGGCCCTTGTTCAGCAAAACACACAATCTTAAACGTGGACACAGTCCTTACTCTTCTGTGAATACTTGCATAATTTCTGATCAGGACACAAATTAAATACTGGAGTAAACCATATCCATGAGTGTGTGCAATATGAAGCATTGATAATGTCCTTAGATGGGTATCTTGAGTTGTCTGAAGCAAGAAGCGAAACCCCCAAAATGAGTAGTGCTATCTGTGCGACTAGTCAGCCTCACTTTTTTTTGAGATGCACCTTGTGGAGAGGTGCCCCTGGTTTGGAAGTTACTGCTTTCAGCAAGGCATCTACAAGAGATTGTTGCCATGAGCATTTGAGAGCTGTTGGGAGACAAAAATCAAACATTTGGTTTTACTAGTAATGTGTGGAAGATGCCTGGATGTTAACTGAGATCTTGGTTGAATAGGGTTATTTCCTTTTAAACCATATAAACAGTGAAGATCTGTTAAGCCTTCACCCCCTCTTCTGGCCCCATGGATGTGGAAAGAATCACTGTGTTTGATCACTTCTGTCTACCTTACTCGGTTCTTGCTATTAACTGTTAAGCAGTAGTTATAACATTAATTTCTTATATAGAAGTATAAATAGTATATTCTATACTACTAGAAGAACATTAAGTATACATGAAACTAGTATGCTAGTAATAAGGCTTCTATGCCTTTGCTTCTTCACACCTAATTTGTGTGACTTTAGTTTAGATGGGTAGAATTCGTGTAGACAGTTAAGTAGATGTAGCTAATATTTTGTAGTAGTATTCATTTTCATTTTTCATGTGTTTCTTTATAACCATTCTAGGGTTTATCTGTGCTGATGCTTTAGCTGTTATTTCAGCACTTAGTTTGTATCTGGGGATGCTTCCATTTTCATGAAAACCCTCTTATTTTTACTGAATTAGTGCTACTAATTTATTAGAATATTAGCACTATAAAGGTCAATTTATCAAATTTTCTATTTCTATCAAATTTTTCTGTTTAGTCTACTTAAAATGAGTAGCCCCCCTTACCTAATTAGCACTTTAAAAAAATGATCATTGCTTTACACTGTAGCTAGCTCATAAACAGCATAACAGAAAGTATAATAATGAGAATCATAATTTACAACACTTGTCTCTAGAAAATTCTTGCGTGCTGTGCTAGACCAGGGGCTGCTTTGGTTGCTGCTGGGAACTTAGGTCAGCAACGTTGGGTGGCATGCTCTCAGGACAATTTTTCAACTGTTCCTTGTTAATACCAGTACTAATGGGAGCATCTCTGTTTGCTCCCAAGAGAATGTTTTTGTCAATAGCATCTTTGCTTTAGCAGGTACGGTTTTATTTAATAGTGAGGCCCAGGTGGGAAGAGAATATATTGTATTAAATTCCACCATCTTTATCCTTCCCCCCCCCCCTTCTGAGCAGAGGTATACTGCGTACATAATCACTGCCTTATGCTTAAAAAACATTAACATTGGATAGTCAGAATCGGCAGTTAGAAAATGGTAGAATTAAGGTTGTATAGACAACCTGTACTTGGATGGGTTGTAAAATGCTCATTCTGTCCGTTGCAGGGCTTGTACATGCTCATGCAAGCACTCTGATGGAGGGAGCCAAGTGGGTAGAGAACAATTTGCCACTCTGCACTTGCCGGCCGTGAGAAATTGTGACCAAAAAGACCATTTTTATCGGATGGGTAGAAATAAATGCCTGTCTGACTCTGTAGATGTTACGGTGTCATGGTTATTGTGTGTGGACACACAGATTGCGGCCATAGCTTTTGAGTCGCGGCTCAGTGCTGAGTAACTGCACTCACCGCTTCTGTCTGATGTTCTTAGGACAACCTGATTTGGAAAGTTTTCACTGAACTGCTGTGGCCCTGGAAGAAAGCTGCTAATTTGTATTTTTGGGTTTTGGCTTCTGCTTTTGGCAGGGCCACACAATGTGTCCCATACTTGGCAGCAACGACTACCTGGCTTGAAAGCTTTCATTGCGTCTTTAAATCACCCTGCTCAGCTGGAACATTGCAACACGAGTTCTTTGTTTTTGTTTTGGGGGTTTTCACAACACTTAGTGTTTGGAAAACCCATAATATATTTTCATCTTGTTACACACTGGAGAAACTTAAGAAACTGCGGATGTTGCATGACCAGCTCTGCATACTGTGAAAAGACTTCTTGGTATTTTTCTCCTAGGCTAACATGCAACATGTGAACTACTTAAACTGCTCTCTCCTAATCCCTTTTCCTGGTAACTCTGGGGTGAACTGGAAAGTTTTCTAGGAAAAATGGCGTAGGACCCAGTACTGCAATAATTGTGTAATAGGCGAAGTGTTCAAACTTTTATTTTTTTCTAACCACAGTTGGCTGCCTGTATGGCACATGGTCATTCAAAGGCCACAAAAGGGATATGTTTGTACAGAAAGATCAATGAACCACATGTATGGATCTGCTCAGTCTGTTTGTTACAGGCCCTGATGTGGTGGAGAAGGCATGTGTGGTGGTCTGCTACCTCTTGCCTCCCACTCCCCTAGGGCTGGGGAGCAGAAGCTAGCAGTAGTCAGTAGGGCAGAGCAAGCCTTGAGACGGCTCTGAGTAATCATGGGGGTTGTTCTAACATCCAGGCACTTGAACACCGTGGCCCTCTGTCCAAGCATAACAAACGCCTTGGAAACCTTGGTAGGTCTGTGGAAAAACGTCTGTATGGTGTGAGTTGCTCCTCTGCTGATACAGAAGGCACTGTTGCTGATATTACTGAAGACTAATGCTTAAAATGGTTAAAGCCTTCTAAAGAGGAGGGTGTTTTGTGAGAAGATCCGTGGTTCTCGAGACTGCCAGAGTGAATCTATTTTAATGGCAGGTGGAGGGTAGTGCTGTAGCAGTTGTGACATAACTGCCAGAGCCATGTCCTTCTTCAGTAAGCTTAAATGTGTTTTGTTCCTATCTAATAGACTACAGTACTTAAAAAATGACTGTAGAAACTCAGCCTAGCTGAAGCACTCAGTACTCAACCGGAGAAGAATCACAACTCCCTCTGCTGGCATGAGCAGCTCCTTCTTCCTCTCCTCTTCAAGGGCTTGCCTGGCCAATATCTGAGAAATGGTAAAAGACAGCTCTGAAGTGTGACTCTGACTCCTCTCAATTAAGCTGAGATTAGTGGAGGGTATGTGTGCAGGTATGTTTCTGGAGGAAACAACCGTCCCTTCGATGTGCTGATAGTTGCGTTTAAATAATGCTGGCAAATCCATTGGGTAAATTTGTGGTTGCAGACAGTAACTGTGCGTTCCTAGGGCCTTTCCTACAGGTTGTCTCTGCGCTTGCTCAAGTTTTTAGAAAGCGTCTATGCCACTTGTCGGATGATGAGCAGGCAGGCTGGGCGATTAATTTGTTGGGTTTTTTTTGTTTCCCCAGTGTGTAGAGTCATGCTCTCAAACTCTTGGTATGCCCATCATGCATTCATATCCTCTCTTCTGCTTCCTTCTTTGCTTGGGATGATTTGAGAAAGAAATAAGAGGTTAAGATGAGGAGTGGATACTGTTTGATTTGTTCTCATAAAACATGCATGAGACAGGCTGAGAGAGTTGGGGTTGTCCAGCCTGGAGAAGGCTCTGGGGAGACCTTATAGCAGCCTTCCAGTACCTAGAGGGGGCGTACAGAAAAGAGAAGGAGGGATCCTCTATCAGGGAGTGTAGTGACAGGACAAGGGGTAACAGTTTTAAACAGAAAGAGGGGAGATCTAGATCAGATATTAGGAAGAAATTCTTTACTGTGAGGGTGGTGAGGCACTGGAACAGGTTGCCCAGAGTAGTTGTGGAAGCCCCATCCCTGGAAGTGGTCAAGGCCAGGCTGGATGGGGCTTTGAGCAGCCTGCTCTAGGGAGAGGTGTCCCTGCCCATGGCAGGGGGGTTGGAACTTGATGATCTTGAAGGTTCCTTCCAACTCTAACCATTCAGTGATTCTGTGACCCTTCTCCTACTTGCCCTGCTTAAACACAACATACTCTGGTAGGGGCTACCACTTTCACTCAGAAAAATGATCTTCACCCGCAGTTTTTACGGAGAGCCTGGGGCCCTGAGGCACCCATCGTCCCCCTATACCTGTGGGAGGAGAGCGGGGCGATGAGAGGGCTGGTTGTGGCTGTGGGGGGAAGGGATGGGGATGGCAGGGTGGCTGGAGAGCCAGCTGAGCGTTCGGTCTTGGGAAGATGACAGTTTCTGGGGAAGGGCCGCTTACATAAATCCCTTCTTTCGTAACACTGCCGGTGGTGGCAGAGCCGGCGGACCTGTGGCCGCAGGGGGGCTGCGGAGCTGCCCCTTGGGGCGCCCGGGATGCGCGGCAGCCCGCCCAGCAAGGGTTAAAGAGGAGAGACAACATCCTGTCAAAGACCTTGTTTTTAATTTTGCCTCTCACACTGGCACAGATCCGGCTAAGAGCAGCCCAGATTAGTTCGGAAAAACCTTTGAAGAGATTTAAGATGTCCTTCAGCCAGTTTGAAGGTTTTTGTCTTGCAAATCCAGTACAAGGGCGCCTGCAGGCATCTCGACCCTTGCTGTGCTGCTGATGCAGCTCAAGGTCACATTAACCCGCCCTGTGACATTCAGCAGCACACACACAAAAAAAATTATGCGGTGAAACTGCTTCAGCATCAGCCAACCAACAACTTCCTCAGTTCCTCACTAAAGGAAGAAGTGTATATATATATATNATTTTTTTTTTTTTTTTTTTTCGCCCTTCTTTTTTTTTTTTTTTTTTGGCTTCGTAGATTTTTGCTGCAGGAAATAATCCAGGATTTCTGGTGTGTGTGATGACAAGGTCATTTCTTAATTAGAACACATGTAAAGAACAAAGCTAAATGGCTTCAAAACAGCTTTGTAGTTGATGGAGAGGATTTAAATTATTTAAAGAGATAGTCACCCAAGTATGATGGAAACTGAATTCTAAACACATTAACTCTTTCAGTGCTCTATGGTTTCCATATGCTATTTGAAAGAAAATGTCAGACTTGATGAGCATTATTGCAACTGCTGCGAAACGAACGTTTTTAACATCTATTTATAGTTAAGGTTGTATTATGTTTTCTCTTATCAAAGTTATGAAAGCGAGATAGCAAGATTATTTTTTTTTTAAGCAGTGAAGTGTTCCGTGCTGGCTAGAGATCAAGAGATAGCGATAGGAAATTGCTTCTTGGAGACCAGTGGCTTAATTTCTACCACATTTCGTATTTTGTTGAATGTATTAGCATGAATATGCGTGCGTGTGTGTATATACATGTATGAATTACAGTGCAAGTATGCAGGTATTGTTTCGGAACTGCTGCTGGCAGAAATTGGACTGCTGTCCTCAGTGCTCGACATGGGTGCGAGGCAGAAGAGTATTAAGAATGTGGATTTGAGACTAGGGAGTGTGGAATGAAAGGAGAGAATTTACAAGATAAATTGCAGTTTCGCTTAGTTTGAAATTAGTGAGCTGGCTGGAAAGACTGGCTGGAGGCATCTTGGAATTTGAATTTGATTCCTTGGATTTGTTTGTTTCTTTGACTCAAAGCACCTTAATAGAAAGGCATTTGTACAACCTTTTAATCATGCTTTTGGATGGTTGTGTGCTGATTTGCCATCTTTTTAATCTTGTCCCCCTATCTTTTTATTTTTCTTGTTCTGTTCTCAAGACTTGTTGTTCTGTCAGTGCCTGGGGACCAGTAAGATGACCACCCTTAGGTGGTTGCCTTGGGAGTGCAGAATCCAAGGGGCCAGTGACCAACGCTTGCCCCTGGAGCTCCAGTCCTGACCCCAGAACCCTCACACCCAAGAAGAAGCTGGATTTACTGTGGGCTTGTAGGTATCAGCTGTGGGCCTTTTGGTACCAGCACACAGTAACTTCCCAGGCTGACTGCTTAAGAAAACTGTGGTGCTGCAGGGGAGGAGTGTTTAGAAATTTTTCACCAAGGGGGGAAAAAAAAAAGCATTGAATCGAAACTTTGCTGGCAAAGTTAGAACTGTGTGTATGCTCAGAGATGCCACTGCATGATGCATCAGAGAATTGAAATGTGGAGAAGTAAGTCTTCCCCCTGTAGCCAAAAGTCTATCATGTAACTGAGATTTAAGCATTTCAAGCGTAGAGGACATAAAATTTACTGAGAGTTTATCACTTGTTTTGTTTTATGTGTTTTTTTTTTTTTTTTTATCTGGCGTAAATCGTGTTTGGCTGGAACATGAGAGGCAGCAAATGTCAAATGTGGGGCTGAAATGGAGTATGCTTACTTGAGAGATCGTGCTGGCTCTGAGGACCTACTTGTGAGAACGGAGGAAACTGCATTTGCCAGGCTAAAGAGGGAAGATCAGGGACTACAACTTCTTTCGAGTTGCTTTTTTCCCTTTCCTCTATGCTATCTGGCTCGGACCAGGCTTGTGGGAAGAGAAGGATGGAGGAAAATGGGCTCTGCGCAAGAAAGATGGATAGGACAGAACTGATGTGCTGGGTGAAATCTGAACGTTCCTGCCCTTGCCTGGGGTGTGCCGTGCCCTTAATATTATGGGAGACCTAAGCTCACCTGCTAGTAATTTCTAATTTACTGTCCTAATTCATCGATTTGTTATCGCTAATTGTACTTCATTTACTTCTGTGTAGTTTCCAGTACCTAAAGGGTTGAAAGGTTGCTGTAATTGGCACCCGCAGCTGCTCTTTCTTTTGACAGGGGATAATTTTGCAGCCTATGCTTTGTGTGACAGCTGCCTAATTGGGCATTCTCCCCTTGTAGCAAGCCTGCCTCCTCCAGCCTCCCTGCTGACAAATGGTGGTGGATTATAGATGAGGACACGCTGACCCGTTCGACCTTGCTGAGACAGCGGGGAGGGGCCTCCTGCTACTTGAGGGAAGCTTTGGGTCATTTAAAGGACAAGGTCATGAGCCAGGTGGGGAAATGACATGATATCACATGACAATAGCCCGATGACACGGTCAGTATGTCAAGGACGAACTCATCAGTATTGATTAACGCTGCTTTTTCCCGGTGTCTCTGCAAAGCCACTGATATTTCAAAAATCTTTTGCTAATTTATGCTAAGGACAGTGCCAAATGCTATTTTCAGGGTTATTTTGGGGAGTATCTGTACAGTGTTTTCTTCTCAGTACAGATCACATGCAGAAGCAGTGTTGTTAAAACCTCACTGCTGGTAATTTCTAGGGTTCATCTCTCTTTTTTTTTTTTTTTTTTTTTTTTTTTTTTTTTTTTTTTTTTTTTTTGTACTGTAAAGAAAATGCCAGGCAGGATACACGACAGGGCAGAACTTTAAAGGGGGAGATGGTGAGGGGAAAATCCCCTGCTTTTACATTTCAGCTTTTCACTTTTCACTCCTACTTGCAATGCACGTGTACGAACCTTTATGAGAACACGTGTATCCACCTATGTATGGCTGGCTGGGATGTGGGAGAAGTGTTGGAATAACAAGAACTGTAGAGAAAAATTAAACGTAAATTGATCACTTAAAAGAAAAAGTCTTATATTAGCTCAGGGGTGATACAGTTAAGATAATGCCTTGCCCGCTCTAAGAACTAATACAGTATCCAGCTATGCCAGGTAATAAAAAAAAAACCCTGCTAAGTGGGCTTTCGAGGATGTTGTGAATACAAGTGACAATATTTTGAGAGCATCTTCATGTTGCATTTCTATGCTAATAAACTTCAAGGTAAATGAACAGCTTGTTTGACATTTGCTATGTTAGACAATAATAAAATGCTTTCTTCTGGAGTAATTAGACTTGATAGATTGATTATGTTAAGGGGCGAGGATAAATACAATCAAAAAGAAAACTCTCGAAGGGAGTTATTGCCTGATTTGGAACTTTAGATGCTCTCGTTCTGCTTTAGCCGATGCCTGATGGTGCGTGTTGCCGACACGCGTGTGCGCACATGCGTGTACACACCTGCACACATGTGCGGGCACGCAGGGACAGGCACGGTGTGCACCCAGATTCTGAAACAGCCTGTTAAGCCGGGAGAGCAGTGTTCACCTGGGAGCACGGTTCCCGTCTCCCTGAGATCTGATTTGTTGTTGGAAGCTGTTGTGTCTGAAACCTCGTCAGTTCACCAGGATGTAATTTTACTCCCCCGAGGTAAAAAGCCGTCAGTGGTAAAGTGTGATAAATTAGTTCACTTGAGTAGATGCGTGCGTGTGGTGTGTGTGTTTAATTCTGACCTTGCTGTGCATGTGTTTAGCTGCTCTCGGTGCCCGAGTCAAGCCTGGTGGAGGTTTAATCCTGTGCCCTTGTACACGTATACTTGATTAGTAGTTGTGGTTATCTCAGCAGAAGACATTCCGCCCTCCTCCTTGTATTGGTCGGGACCCGGGCATTGGGGAGTCAAGTCGAAGGAGAAAGAAAAGAGATTTTGCATTAGTATTCTATGAAAGCCTTACTGTCTGCAGAACAAATTGATTGCTACAGTGTACCTGTGCTTGGCACCACTGCTGTGAAAGAAAGGTATGGTTGTAATCTGTTTTATTGTATTACATATTGTGACACTCCAGGAATGTTTAACGTTCAGCTCTTCTGTGGCACATGCTAGAGGTCTAAGAAAAATATGTGAATGAATGAAAAGTATGCGAGGCTGTTGTTATCGGCAGCTACGACAAACTAAGTAGCCCCTGCTAATGAGATGAATTTATTGTATGTGCCAATGGCAACATAAGGAGATGGATAACTGAATTCTCTCTATTACGTTCAGTTACTCGCATCTGTATCAGTAGTTGTTGTGTAGCTACACAGATAAAGTTCTAATTAACCTTTTTGGTGGGGGGGGTTGATTTAGCTTTTAAATGTGAACTATACTTAAAGGTGGATGTGTTTGCCTCTTTAAAGAAAATGTGGGGGGGTTCCTAGTTTTATAATCTGCTGCACTGGTCCTACATGGGAGGGGGGAGTATGTGAGGGGAGGTATAAAAATATGAAAATCCGAGAGATGTGCTGCTATGATAAACAGAACAAGAACAATGCTAAGGAAAAGTCTTACAGGATTTGAGTCTTCATCTCCCCCCCTGCCAACAGTGTGTAAACATACACCCATGTTTTAATGAGAAAGCTACTACTCCTTATTTCCTAACTCAGTTGCAGACTTCATACAGTTGATTCTCTGGTTTTCTAGATGCTGGGCTGATAACAGTTGTGTGTTTGATGGGAAGTGTGAAGCACTCCATTAATAACATTCAGGCTCTTTCACAGATAGCTGTGCTTAGTGCTTCATTCTTGGCATCACTTAAGTTGTGTTGGTGATTATTTGGATGTTTTGCTTGTGGTCACTCCGAACCATCTGAAGTATCTGCTCTTGTCATGCAGACATTCCTGACTAATTAAGTTTAGGACAGGTGACATACTCGTCCCAGGCATTTAAATCTGCGTGTAAACCTAATCTAATAACTTGATGAGAAAATGAAAATCCATCTTTCTTGGTGTGTTATCACCTTGCAGAAGCCATGGTGGTATTTGCAAAATCCTCCCTCGACTCTTTGTCCTGGCAGGTGACAAGTAAATGAGTTGATTTAAGGAAATGAGGGACTTGGAAAACGCTGTATGCTGAGGAGCAGTCATGCACTATAATTGTTACTTCTGTCATATGGCCTTGCCGATTTAAGATTAACACTTTATAGATGTGTAGTATATTTATATGAGAGTACCCTTGAGCTTACGTTTTACACCTTGCGAAGAGTGTGAATACAGCCTTGTGAATGCAAGTCGTTGATCTTCAAAATCCTTTGACAGCAAAGAAAATTTCCAAGAACCCTGGATCGGGAGGCTCTGTGATGTGACTATTTGTAGTCAAATAACGATAACTTTATTACAACTAATTAGTCAAAACTCAATTATTCAAAGCAAATATTTTGTGAGTGAGCTATTCTTCCTTCTGGGTTTTTTTGTGGGTGATTTTGTGTTATTTTTGGGGTTTTTTTTTGAAATATAAATACATCTTGTAACGATAACAGAAGTTGGTAAAAACAGTTGCATGAACTGCACAGCAGATCGCAAGATCAAGGGACTTGACTGTATCTAACAAGATTTTGGATGTTAATTTCAGTAATACTGCAGAAATGGTTAAATCTTAAAATTCTGTACTGACTTTCTTTAGATTTTAACCGGTTAGTGGCAGGTGGTTGAGTTCTGAAGAAGGTGTTAGATAAATACAGGGCAATACAGCATTTCAATGCAATTAACTTTTGTTCATAAATAATTCAACCTATGACTTTAAATAAATGATTAGAGGAAAAGAAAATGACATGTGATTAAATCCAAGTCCTTGAAAACATTTTACCAGTGAAGATGGCTGTGACTGCTTTGAGATTTCTTAATAATTCCTCTTGAGTAGAGCCAGTTCTGGGTGTTGGGGGTGTGTGTGTGTGTGTGTGTTTGTTTGTTTGTTTGGGGTTGGTCCTGACAATAATTAGTGTATCAATAGAGATATGAGGTAGATCTTTAGGTCACAGTTAAAAGAGGTCTAATGAATGTGTAGTTCTGATATCTCAATTTTCCTAGTGCCATGGAATATATCAGCTTGGGTAGCATGTGATTTTCTTGGGTTTCTTTTTTCCTATTAATGGAAAGTAAAAGGACGTTTGCAGAATTAAAACTTTTACTGCCAACTTTATTGAATGAGCATACCTGATAACACTAACATTTTGATGAGAATTTTGGAATACTGCTTGACTTGGACTGATCTGCTAATTTGGGGGAGGACGACAGATTTTACATCCCAGACAAACCCAAAAAGCTAAGCAAATAAAATTAATCAGATTTAAAAAACAACGAAACTATTTGCATTGGAGGCATGCAGTTGATTCCAGCACCAGTTAACTTTGTAACACTCATCGCCTTTCCTCTGGAAATATTTCATCTAGTTCTAAGTAAGAGTTGTTGCTTGTGCGTATCAGCAATTTGGGCAGACTTTAGAGGTGAATGCCGGTATAGATACATTTTTGAAAGGTAACTGTGCCCTGCTTGAGATGGAAAACAGGCATTTCACCATCTCCCCCCCCTTTCCTTCTGTTATGCTTTGCCATAGTAAAGAAAAGAGGAAGTTGAGGTGTTGCATAACTTCTCAAAGTAATAGATTTTCTGTGCAGATACTGAAGGCAGCCTCAACTCAACCAGATTCCTGCTAGTGCTAAAGGCAGCTGTGTAATTAATGGCCTTGTGTACTGAACTGAGACTGCTGTGAAACCTCTGGAGGGAATTATTTTGTCTAGTGTGTTGGTTAACTTTCCCTGAAAATTAGAAGTGTTGCTGATACTCCGCTGGGGTGACAGGGGAGGATTTTACAAGGTCTGGTGAAATAAGCTCTGGTATCTTTTTCCTGACCACTGGACAAAGCATCTGCAGCAGCAGAATAGAATTGGATGATAGAAATGGAATCATTAACAAAAAAGTGCTCAGTCTTACTTGAGGGGAGTGAGTGTGGTAAGATAAGAAAGTGGAAGGTTGCACTCAGAAGTTTTTGTATGTTTTCAAGATGTTCTTCCTGTAAAATCATAGCAAGAATTGGGACCCGGTTTTGGTACTAGCACAATTGCCTATTGCAACCATGGTAAATGATCTAGAGTAGAAAAAAAATATTAATCTTCTTTGGCAAATCTATTCTGCTGAAGCCATTTGAAAAACCTGGAGCTTGTTAAAAGTTGCAAACACCTTTTTTTCTCCCCCTTTGCTTGGATCTTTGCTTCTGCAACATCAACCATAGGTGGCACTGACTGAGGTTTGGGATACTTCCCCTCCTCCCAAATTTGCATGTTTTGTAAAGCAAATGGCAACCAAATGTTCTCTCTCTAACTCTGGCAAAGAGTATGCGTGGCAGGTATCTGCAGGTTCTACAAATGGCTAAGTACAGGAACCAGGTTATTTAGGGAGTTTGGTCAATTTGGAAGCTTCCAGCTTCTGAAGCTGGTGTTTGTGAGAACTCATCGGGAAAAATGTTACTATCAATTATTAAGGGATGAATATTCTTTCTATGCTTTTTGGCTCTGTTTAAGTGGGAGGCAGACCTGTTTCTACAGGCTTAGCTAAAGTTAGTGATGGGGGATTTGCAGAGGATGCTCAATCAGACTTGGTGTAATTGAGGGTTCCAGAGCCTTGGCACCACAGAGCAGTTCGGCACACTCAAAAAAGCTACCTGTCTGGATTCACTTGCTATTGCAGATCAGTCACCTTTTATTCATAGCTCTGCTTCCAGAATGGACTGGTGGAGCTTTGTTTATACACTGGTGTATGGATGGATGGATGCATACCCTTTTTTCTAGTCCATCCTGGCAATCCAGTACTGTGAATGTCTTGTAGCTGAATTAGACTGATAAAAAGCATGTTTTGGACAGCTTTCTAAAGCAAGGAAATTAAAATGGACCTGTTTGGGAAGGAAGTCCTTAGATATGTGTATGTACATTTATCATACTTTGCTATGAAAGATCCTTGCTTCAGGATAAAAAGGACTTTATTGCTCTTGATTGGAAAAGAGATGGAAGTGGGGAGTGGATCAAAGAGTCACGGCTGCAGAACTCTATCTGCTGGTGTTTGGTGGTCTTTCCAGTTCCGATCAACTAAATGGTGCTTTGCCCAGCTCATTAGGACTGTTTCAACCTGTCAGATCTCTGAGAAATAGGAAAAGTTCCTGGAATTATATTTTTGATCCTGATGCCATTGTTCATCTTTTCAGTCCAATATTAACACAGTTGTTTTCTTTGGCATTTCAGCAGTTATAGTGGAAAACCTGAACTGACTGTACTTGACTGACACACATCTCCCCATAGGGGTAATGGCAGTGCTGGTAATTTTTCTTTTTTTGGAAGAAAAAGATATTTACTGTGGTGTGCAAGTCCTTTCCTTAAGTAATCCCTATTGTTTCCTCAAGTTTAGTGTATTCAATTCGTGTTTTGTTTCACAAGTAGGAAAAAAAACATAATGAAACACCACCACACCCACAAGCTGTAGAGACAGAATGTCTTGTAACTAAAGGACCAAACTGAAATTTAGCTAATCTTTCTTCCTTTGCTATGGCTATGGACTTCATGTGACTCTGGGCAAGTTGCTTAATCTTTCCCTGTGTTCACTGTTCCTCATGCGTAAAGTGGGAGTACTCCAAAGGACTGCTGTGGTCTGTTCATTGATGTTTGTAAAGTGTTCTGTTTTGTTTAAAGACACAATAACTTTTTTCTTGCAATGTTGACAGTGCCCAGTAGCCTTCAGTGTGGTTTAGACCCGCACAGTGCACATAATGAGAGATCCTGGTGAATGACGGAGGAGTGAAATTACTATGATAAGTCTGTAAAGAGCAGCGGCTATCTAATATCAGATAGTTATATGTCAGATCGAAGTAGGTCTTTGGTAACTGAAATGCCTCTTACTTGTCATTAGCTTGCTTGTGGGTGGTGGGGGTTTTTATGACCTCATGTTGCGTACAGGTAATATGGAATTGAATTCTGTAGTTTGCTCAAATCTGAATCATGCAGTGGATTGGTAGTCTATGAAAATCTCTTCTATAGTTAGGAATGTTGCCTGCTGTCTGTAGCTTGGTGAAGTACATCAAGGGGTTTTTTTAATTATGGAATTTTTAAATTATGGTTGTATGCTGCATTGAAGAAAAACGGGATGCTTGGTCAATTTCAGACACTTTCTTCTTCTTGGTGTTTCTACCTGTGACTGTCATTTTAACAAAGAAAATAATTTCATGGAAGGATAGTTTAGATGTGTGTTTGGTGTCATTTGCAGGTGTGAGCTCTTGCACATAGTTGCAGCTGACAGACTGCAGTCAATGGAGAAAATAGTCTCTTATCAACAGTTCTCTGCTCCTAGGAGCATTTCTTCTGTTCTCCACAATTTATGTGGTCTCTATGTCAAAGGTTTTTGTTGCGGTCAGCTACTCGTGATGGGAGTGTAAGCCAGTTTGAAATTAAAAATGGCTGGATGAGTTTTTAAAATTAAAATCATAATTAAATTTGGCAATTGAAAAAAAGAGAAATGTTTAATGAGAGGTTTCAGTGGCAGTACCTAGAGCAGCAAAGATTTTTGCTTACGTACCCATACCAGGTAGTCTGGGTTTTCTGAATGTGCATTAGGAAAACTGTCATAAATACTCTTACCTTTCTAATGTTTGATATCCGTGAGGGACATGGATCATGCTTGCTCTTGGAAAATATCCATTTGCTTTGAAGTAAAATAGTTAAAGTTGAATATAAGAATTCATGAAAAACCCAAGAAAAGTGCTTTTGAGTAACATGTGATGTTCAGATGTATTAGCAAAAAGGAGGCTGTTGTTATTTCATGTTCTTTAGAGTCATTTATGTCTTAACAAGCAGCTGTCAAAAATAATTTATATTCAGTGCACACTTTGCTTTTCATATGTAGAAGTGATTACAAGAATAGTTCAGTCTACTAATTTTCATTTTTGTAATCTTCCTGCTAACCCCCACTAGTGTAAGTGGAGTTTTTGGTCTGAATGGTGATGGAAAAGGAGCATCTTACCAATATTTCTCCTTCCTTTCCTCCTGTCCCTTTTTCAACAACAGGTTATAGAGCCAAGATCTCGTACGTTTTTCCAGTCCTCCCTCTTGTTCCATTGGTCAAGATCGTAATAAAAATAATGTAACCCCCTGAAGATTTTGACTTCTTACTTGTGAGACAACGTCTGAGGCAGCTTGGATAACCTCATTTACCATTGACATTTTTCCTCCTTATACCTTCTTTTCCCCTACAACCCTTCCTTTCTGCCTAGTTATCCCTGTATCTTGCCTTAGTATGTTAGCACTTTGGGGTTTTAGTCTGAATTTACGGGAATATAAAATGTTTTACAATAGTAATTATGCCATGCAGTGTTTCCCAGCAAATGTCAAGTTCAGACTGACGTGCTCTCATAAACCTGGCAGCCTATAAAGAAGGCAAATGGAATTTGCATCCCAGTAGGGTTATTCTTGGTAAGCCAAACTTCACCTTCAGGAGTGCTACAAGCAAACTCTGGGTTACATGATTTAGTAGACGTATACCAAAGGGACTTTAGAATGAAGGGTTAAGTTTTATTTGCAGTAAAACCGAAATCAGAGGTAGAACCAGTAAATCAAATGCCTCTGATACGAGGAGCAGGAGGAAAATTATGTTCAAAAAAGTATTGTAGAATTAAGTCTGCTGTTTGGGCTCAGATGGTTATTTCATTAAGGCAGCTGAGACTCAGAAAGCATCTTTTGTTTGACTGAAAAAAGTCTGGGTTTATGTTTAACCAGTCCTTGGAACAGGTACTTTCTCTGTCTTCACCTTCCTCAAAAGTTTCCTTGTTCATGTCATCTTTGGCACCATTTTCTGTCATGATTAAAAATGAATAAATAAACATTGTTGCTCTAAAATTAAATTTTCCTAGGGGGAGTATTTCTTTTCCTTCTCTGGTCTTTCTGGTCTTTCTTCCATCTTTGCCCTCTGAAGTATTGCATCACATTGCATCGAGGTAGGGTTATTGTCTTTGTACCAGTCAGGAAAGGAAAAAAGCTTTCACTATATTTTTAATAGCAGCAGCTCAAGAGAAGGGGGGAACCCTTTAAAGTGATGTTTTAGCCCTTCTGTCCCCTTTTCTGCCTAGCATGAATCCTTTCTTTATGTTCTGTTGATATTCTAGTGTGTACCATTTTTTCCTTCCCCTCCAATCATATGTAGTAAAAGAAAGGTATTGGGTGAAAACGATAACAGCAACATGCATTGTTGTCCTGCAAAAGCAATAAATGCTTTTTTTTTTTTTTAACTTTTCTTTTCTGAAAGGAAGGGAAAACATACTTACTCTAGAAGCTTGTGTTGCTCTAGGGCTTCATTTAATTGTTATCCAGCTGAATTTGTGTTCTGTACGTCTTTGGCACCTCACAGGTGCTGATATATTTATTTTAGACTTCATATAGACTATGATAAGGGAGAGGGAGCAAACGGTATGAGGGGAGACAAGCAACATACATCATTTGTGGTTTTGGCTTGTGGTTTTGCAGGAGGTATTTTGGTGGATTTGGATTAATTTTTGCCATGGTGATTTACTGTTGGAGGAGAGGAAGAAATATCCTCCAGAGTATAGATGATCTTCGCCTGGGGAGTAGTGCAGAAGCATAATGGAATTTCCTGTGTGAGAGGTGCCTGAGTATTACAGTAAAAACGAGTGTTTATGGAAAGGAAAAGGTAAGGAAGAAGGACATAATAAGTGGTTAAGCTATGTGGGTAGAAATGAAATAGTTATTAATGTCCATAGAACTCCAATGAGAAATTTTAAACTTAATCTCAAGCAAGAGGAAAAACAATTGAAAACTTGAAGCGAAGGGTTATATGGTCAGAGTGGCTTGAGGGGAAGGATTACAATAACAGCTGTGCTTTGTGTAGCGTGGAAGGGTCGTTGGATGTCAGCAATGTTACAGAAGTGTGGGGTGTAGAAATAGGGATCTGAGAAAAGACTACATGTGAGAGTAACCTAAGGACAGTAGTGGGAAAAGATGAGTAAAGTTTTAGAAAAACAGAAGGCAATGGCAAGCATGCATTGTGTGGTCACCATTTTGTTTATTTGTTTTCTGTCATCATGGGTAAACAGATAACAGGAGTGTCAGAATAAAGATAATCTCTTGATGACAACTTTTTTTGACAAAGTGGATAGTATTAACTGGGCAAGGATACCTCTTTCCTGGCATGTTACCCTTACCATCTTGCTGAGCTCAGTTTCACCCGTTGGACTCTGATACTGTCACAGACTGGCCACATGTATAACGAACTTCTTGGTAAAACTTCATTTTAGTCTGTTGATACTATGTTAAGAAGTAAAACAGGCACCCTTTAAGCTTATAGTGAATTAACAGAATTACTTTCCTGTTACAATAGAAATAAAATTGTTTTCCACTCTAAGTTTCTACGTCCTGATTATAATGTATTTATTTTTGGCAGGGTGGAGTGAAAAGCAGATTCACAAAGATCCAGCGCTGACGCTTAAAAGGTATGAGTTTCTGTCCCTGACCTTGGGAAGACATTTATTAACCTGTATTTTTTTCTCACTCCAGGAATGGAGTTGTAACTTTATCTAATTCACACTAGCTTTGGTCTTTATCCCTCTTAAGAATTCTGAGTCAGAGGGTAGTTTATTTCACATCCCTAGATAGTCTTGGATCTTCCTCTTCTGACATTGCTAACTAGGGTGCCAAGCTAACAATCTGCTAAAAGTTTCCTGGGAAGTTGGAGACATGATCACCTGCCCTGTAGAACTTCTGGCCGTTCATCAGAAAATGGATTATAAATTGCATGTTTTTAAAACATAAAGTTCCTTTGAGAAGAGTGGGGTTTGGTCTTTGGGGTTTTTTTAGGTGTTTGTTCTTTTTGTTTATTTTGGTTTTGGGATGTTGATCCCCTCTGGTCTTCCTTTATTGTCCTGTTCGGCTTGCATCTCCCGGTTCAGTATGATTGTGCTTCTGCATCAATTTCATATTTGAGAGTCACCTTCTGGTTGTGTGAGATTGTACAGGTGTGTATGAGCCTGTTGGATGAAATCGCATTAATGTAGTCTTCAGTGAAGTTTTCCTAGTATCATTCACTGATGAAATTTAGCAACAGGAGTTGAATGAAAACTACCTTCTTTTAGCTTTATGACAGAATTGTCATAAAGGGTCTAAAAAAGAGAAGGAACAAAAAAGTTACAGTTTAGTAAGCATCCAGGCAGTCAATGAAACTTATCTTCAGGTCACTGACAATGTCTTACTAAATATTGATTCAGAAAATGCTGGAGTTACTTATTGATGGTGTATTGAGCTGGGAAATGGCTCCTCCAGATACATCAAGGAAAGATGGCTTTAAGTAACACAAGGGACATGGGTTGTGACCTGTCAGCCATGCTCAGATCTCTGCTGTGGAAAAGTAAGCTGGAAATAATACCTAGCCTGATCAGCTGAATCGATAGAGCTGTGGTCATGGATAATAATTATTAGATAATGACTTTATACTACGTGATACATAGTTTAAGTTACTTTGGTGGAGTTTCACAAGTTCATTTCCTAGGTTGATGACTTCTAGATCTTTTATTTTATGACAGTTTCCCCCTTTCTCCATACTTTATCAATACACATTTAAGTGAACAGATTAAAACTGTAATTACAACTTGGAGATGTTTCTCTGGGTTCCTCATCCCCAAACTGAGACAAGCTTTACAGAGGGAAATTCACCACATCCCTCCCACTGCCCTTCATTGTTACCACTAGCCAGTTTTGTTTGATGATGAATGGGTATCAGACTTCCAGCATGTGGGAAACCAGATCACCTGCTATGGTTGGTGAGTGTTGAACAATTTTAGGAGTGGGAAAGCTGGAATAACTGATCCTATACATCTTGTTTGGAAAGGGAAATAGTGTGTTCTGAATAACAGAAGAATATTCAAATACTGAATTGAAACCAGTTTGCTTTTAACAACCATGATGTTTAAACTGGTGTTTTTCCAGTATGGTAGGTGTCCATCTATTCTGGACCTAATTCTGCAGCCTTAACATACCTTGCATCAGTTAGATGCCTCTCATACAAATCAGTGTGTGTGCACAATCTTGTCATTATTTTGGTGTCATATTAAAATCCATAGGTCTACTTATGTTAGTAAAGATAAATAGTAAGTAAATAAAAAATGCAAAGGTAAAGGACTTACTATTATTCATGAAAGTGGAATTTTAACATTTTTTCTTAAAAATGTCTTGATTTGACATTTCACACATGTAAATATAACAACAGACAATACTTTTTTATTTTTTTAATAAAATAGCACCTTTACAGATTGGGTATTGGCAGACTTCCAGTGCTTCAAGATGATCCATTGTTGTGGACTACTTGACTACTGAATTGATCAGAAGTACTCTCTTTTTGTGCTAGCTGTCATACTCATTTTTGTGGCTATATTGGCTAGTCATTTATTACAGTTTGTCATTACCCCCTTTTCAAGGAACGCGTACTTTAAGTGGTTTGCATTAGACTCTTTGTGAAGCTTCGCTCTGCCTGTTGGAGCTTCTCAGAAAGGAATGGCATAGAACTGGGTTTCAGGTGTTTTCTCCATGGTGTCACAATAAGGAAGAACCAAATCCACCACTACCCACTGATAGCAGCCTGGCACATCCCTGCCACTTGAAAAGTGGGGAATTTGATCCAAATATCAGAACTAGCAGAAACCCCTTACTCTTGCAGGTTACGTGTGTCAAGAACCTGAACTTCTATTTAACAGAAAAAAAAAAAAACCCAAACAACCACCCCAAACAATTGCTGCTGAGTTGTTTTATTAAAGGTTTGGTTGTGATGATTAAAGAAAGTTTCTTATAGTGTAAGCATGAGAGCAGACTTAAAGTAATACTGAATGAACAGTTATTCACTGTAATATAGCTCAATTAGACTGGAAGGTTTTTCACATATTAGAGTTTTCATGCATTAGTCAGTAAACTTAAATAAGCTACATGACTCCAAATAGACTTGGTTTAGAATTTTAAGTGTTGGGTAACTATACTGCTAATAAATGAATGTGTTTCTTAAAATGTTTTTGGTTGTGAAATGTTTTTATATACACATTTTTCATGTGTGCTTGGTTCTCAGAGTAAGCTGCCTATTTGTTTGTGGATCTTGAATGAACTTTTTAAAAAATCTTGAAGAAAAATAATAGCCTGTTGTTTTTTTTTTCTTCTTCCTACCACTTCAATGCAGTGAGACACTTTCTCAGCATCTCACAACGTAGGAATAGAAATTCCACTTTTAAAGTGGAATTCTTTTAAAATCAAAAAAAACCCCAACCCCTCCACTTTCCTCTTATTTTGCTGAAAGGATTTAGAAAAAGAGAGACTAAGGAAGAGCAGAATTGTATTGCCCTGGGGTCTACAACTTAACTCCATTTGATCTTAAACCAGTGACTGTTTTAAGATCGGGTGAATCACTATCAGGGCTAAAACACCTATAGCATTGTGCTAAGAAGCTCACATCCCAGGCTTCAGCAGTGATTTGTATCTGGTTCCAGCAGCTCAGGCAATACTGTAGCATAAAATAGTGACAATCTAATTCTTGTGAATGATGTTTTCAAGGAGATGTCTTTTTAAACTTGCTTTTTTTGGGGGGGGT
>VXBW01005338.1:35218-59982 GCA_013400375.1 Thinocorus orbignyianus
TAAAACCTCTTCGTTTGTAGCTGAACCAACTCAATCGCACAGGTGGAATGTTGCAAGTGTAATTCCTGTACAAAAATTAAATGGAGGAAAGTCAGTACACAAATGTTGAAATACAGCTGAAACAAGACGCAGGAGTGGGTGTGATGGCATGAAGTTTTTACTGGCAATGTCTGAGATTGTCCACATACAAGTGAGTTACGCAGGTCACCCCAAATGGGTTCCAATAAAAGCTTTATACCAAAACGAACAGCCCTATTTATAGACATAGCACTCTGTCTAAATATAAACTGCTCCCAGTCGTGTCTAGACTAACATCAGAGCTGTGCTGGTGTTGAAAGTGGGGGTTCAGAAGTAAGAGTACAAGCCATATTATTCTTTAAATTACTGTTTGTTATAACGAGCATCTAAACTTTGTGACAGCAGTACACCTTTGAATGTCACATGACATTGTGTCACCCAAGACACCTTTTCTTCCTCTTGTTTAAGTGTCAGAAGGTACATCTGGTGGACGTGACCTGCAAGCTAAATAATCTTCAGCATGTGTTTAAAGCTTTGAGAATGTATCTGTGGGTGGGTGGGTGAATGGATGGATAGATCAGTAAATGACTTTCATTGCTAACTATTTTCAGCAGCTGAGTTTTTAATGAGTCTTTCAACTGTTGCTACTGTTTAATCTGCTCACTTACTCAGCGTTCAGCATTAAAGCAGCCTTCTAAGAGGTAAATGTTGTCCTGATTACAGAAGAGGTTAGTTTGATTGTGTTCTGCACAGACCTTGTGTCGCGAGTTCTTTTTATTATTTTTTTTAATTGAGAAATGTATGCTGTGCACACAGATAATTAGGATAGATAAGTGAGTGTTGTGTTTGGGAGTGCACATCCAAATATACAATTGCTATATTAAGATAGGTAACTGGGACTGCATAAACTGAGGTCCTGATTCTCTAGCAGTGTTCTTACTGTCTTGCCCTATATCTCTGAGTGGGTTTTCTTTTTGGATTTGTGAATTAATACATATCAGCACATAGATTAATAGAGTGAAAGGATGACAAAAAGTATCTTCCACATCCTATTCATTTAGCCTAAGAGTTCTTTATTTTACTTGATACACTGCCTAGAATCTCCTGTTAAAATAAGTAAGGAGAGGGCAGCTGCCCTTAAAGGTAGGGAATACTTAAAACATGTAGTGTACCAATGTGAAGAAAATGTAGTGTATTTCTGGTAAGTGCAATAAAAAAAATATCCAGGAGCTTTGATCAAATGCCAGCTCTTACATCAGTCCTCTTTGTAATCTTTCTTGCTGATCTGTGACCTTGACCTTGTGTTTGTGTTTGTATGTCAAGTCTATTTTAGGGATGGACAAACTAAGTTCAGTTTAATAGGATTTATACTCCAGCTTCACAGGATGCCTCAGTAAAATAGAAAAGCTATAATATTTAAATTATTTACTCTATTTCTAGTTATCTTTTCAGATTTCAGAGGACTTGGAAGAACGCACTGACTTTATTTTTTTTATTTTTTTTTTCAATCTGTTTAAGAGATGCTTCTTAAAAAGGTATCTTTATCTCATCCATGAACTTCTCCAAATTCAGAACAGACCTTCTGCCTGGAGGTGAAGTTTCCGCTTGGAGAGGCTCACCAGTAGCAATGCTCCTCTTGCTTTCATTTGGTGTAAGTGCAGTTCGGCACAGAAAGGAGGAGGCCCTACTCTTTGTCCTTCTTTACACTGCTCTCAGTCATGTGTTCCCACATAGAGAACTGTGGAACAACCACTCAGTGGTATCTTTTGGGTTTCTTTTGACGGAGGTGAGGTCCTTAGTCCAACTTGCCTGGTAGGAGTTTTCTACAGGAGAAGTGCTTGTGTCAATGCAGGGAAGATGACAGGAGCAAACTGCTGCAGATCTGCAGACCAAGGCAAGGCTGTGTAATTTGACAGCAGCTGCATGCTTAGATCAGACAAAAATTATAGTGGAATCATGGTTTTGTATCCATTTAAATGTGCATCTTCTGAACTAGTTCATTTTATTTATCAGTAGTTTTCTTTTTGGCGACTGTAAATTGGTCTTTTGTTTTTTAGTAGAGGTCAAGATGGAGCTCACTAGCAGCCAGTTAGACTCTGATAGGCTGGTGTCGCTTGCGTTCTTCGGGGCTTTTGAGCCTGGGCTTAATTTTAGATATATGCTATCATGGCAGCAAAGTCGCTTGGTGTAACTGACACTTTAGGCATATGGCTTTATAAAGGCTTAATGAGGTTGTTGGTTTGATAGGCGCTGTGAAAGATGGTTCTAAATTAGTGAATACTTACATGCAAGTATGGAGCAATAGATTTATTTTTAATAGGTCTTTTATTTTTGTGGTAATGTTGTAATATGTAGAGAATCACATGCTTTCTTCAGAAATTATTTACACATCCATGTTGTTTTGGTCTATACTGTTTTTAAATGGGTGTAAGCACCTGTTTCAGCTTCCTTGACGTTAATGGGACAAGCAGTAACAAGTATTTTTTCTTGCAAATTTGCAGTTATTTCCTTCATGCAGCACTCATGAAAGACAGATATAAAACATTAGTAAGAACTCTTTTCCAAAACCTTCTGACAGCCTATTATCTTTCTTATTAAAATACTTGTCACTTTTATCAAGATAAAAATTTGAGAAATTACTTCAAAGTGTATGCCATTATATTGTGAGGTAGTTAAACACTTCCTCTTGCCCACCATCCACTCTTCCTACCATGGCTTTGTGGTAATAAATACAGTTTTCATCGGTTTTTAGCTAAGTCAGTGTTGTGATTATTCTGATTTGACTCATTGCTAAGGTTGAGTTGCAGCCCAGTTCCTAATGTTTGAGGGTATTGTTAACTAATTGATCATCTGCGTATACTTCTATGTGACTTAACAGGCTTTTAGTATTTTGCTTAGAGTTTTATGTTATGAATGTTTTCAGATTAATTCTGGCACAGTGGTAAGGTGATGTCATTCTGTGACATTTCTGTACATGATGTTGTTAGTCTCTTCTCCCCAGGTTTCACTGAAGTTGGTTCTTATGTTGTATCTTTAATTCCACTTGGTTTCATTGTTGTTTTGGAGGGGATTTTATTTTTTTCCTATTGTAATTATTATTATTCCTGCTAATGCAGATTTTTCCTTTCCCTCTTAACTGAAAATACATAAGCCTTTTCCTTGTCCGTACCCTTTAGAAACATCATCTACAATAATCTGAAATCTTCCATTACAACAGAAACTATAATGTCCTTCCACTCACTTAAAAAAAGCAGCCCAAATCATCTAGGTCTTTAGTGGGCATTTGTGGGTCTTTACATATGATTGAATACTGCGTGACTGTGAACCTATACTTCACCTTGCTGTGGATTACTGTGTATTTGTGTTCAGTTAGCTGAAACCTACTCTGAAAGCCTTGAAAATGGCTTTTGTTCATCACTGTGGACACTTGATCCCAAGTGGAACACAACTACTACTGTCAATAAAAGCTGCACGTTAGTACTTTGCTGCTGTTTGGTCTCTCTGAAGCCAGTTCTTGTTTAAAATAACATAAAGTGACATTACCATATGACAAATCACTTAACATGTTGGTTACTCCAAGAAATACACAATTTTATAGTAGCAGTGTGGATAAATGGCTGGATTTTTAGATCCCTCCAACAAGCAGAAGGTCAGAGTTGTGTGGAAATGCATTATCTGCATGCATTGATCGTAACTCAAAAGCATCATTGTCCAGAACAGACCATTGATTTCTTCACTGTATATTAATCAAGTTTCATTCCTGGGGAGCTGACATGGAGTTAAATGCATAATCAGTGATCTGTTTTCATAGGTGTTGGGGGGAATGGGAATCTAGTTGTTAGTTTCCTTTTAATTGCTTATGTACAGGCAAGGGGATTAAAAAGACTGGAAAGATGCACCCTCTGTCCATTCTGTTGTACCTACCAGTCTATTTTCCCCCCTTCTATCCTGAAAAGAAGATTCAGGTATATATTTCTCTGCCTGTTTACTCTTGGTCTCTGAAAAAGAAGAATCAATGAACCAAAAACCTTTCTGATTGCTGTACTTTGATCGATGCACTACCCCAAGTTAGTTGAGATTTAGTGATAAGTGCTTCTTACAGATTCCTGTCCTTATTGCAGGTGGGGTGTAACTTTTCTGCCTTATCATTCAGCTTCCACTCTTCCTGTCTTCAGTTGTAGAAAATTATGGAGCGGCAATTGATGGGGCAGTCTGAGATATCAAATACTTGATTCCTTCACAGGTGGCATTTGTAGGTTGAACATCTGTTCCTCTTCATACTACAACTAGCAAAGAGTTGGCAGAGGGTGTCTTTCAAAGTTCATGCCAGAGTGTTAGCAGATTCTGATCAAGAAATTAACTCAAAGATACCCTTTACAGTGCCATTACGGCACAAAATAGAAATGTTCCTCCAATAGTGCTTGTAAGAACAAATAGATGTGCGTGGGTCTGTGCTAAGGAGTTGGCTGAATACTCAGTTACAGGGGTGAATTGTAAGTGATGTGAACAGAGTGGGGTTTTCCATGTCTCCGAGTGATTCTTTGTGTGATGTTCAATACTTTCACTTGTTAGAGTAAAAGATACTTATTAAAGGTAGGCTGACATTAGCTATTGTTTGAAGAGTGCCAAAAGCATGGAAGGTAGCCACGTGTGTGATTCATCTCTGAATTTAGTGGAACTTCCTTAGCAAGAGTTTCTGATGTGCAGGCCAGTTTTGGATTAAGCTGCGTACAGTGCTTGAGTGTACTTGTGTAAACCTAGTAGCCATGCTTACTTCAGCTGTTTTGGGAGTTTGCTTGGGTTTTGGGTGGTGTTGGGTGAAGAGTAGGTGTTTTTCTGGTTTCTTTTACTCCTCTTTCCTGTTAGGTTTGTGAAGTGAGCCTCAAAAACAGGAGTTGTGTATAAGTGAGGCAGAGCTGGCAGACCTGTGGCCTTGCATAAGCTGTGCACTTGCTCTTGGGAAGAGGTGGCTGGCCTGGGTTGAGTGCCAGCATGGGACAAGTGGTGGCAGAGGCAGGCCGGCCTTGTGTCAAAATACCCTGCTTTAAGGGGCAGGCCAGCCTCCTGCCTTGCTGCTGGGCTGGGCTTGAGTGAAAAAGCTGCCAGATGAGGCCAGCACTGCTCAGGCTTTCCCCTTTTCCCATGAAAATGCCTGGCTGATGAGTTTGAGGCCTTCTGACTGCCATGGTTCTCCTTGCATGGGCCTGCCTTGCTGCCCCTCTCCCCCTCCCTGGAAGGCCTTCTGCGTAAACATGAAAATCTCTCTGACATTTCCACACCTCATTGAAGCAGACAGTGGAAATATTATATCCCCCCCGTGATATATTACGTATCTTCCCAAAGCTGCTCGTTGCTGTAAGGTGGTGTTGCATGGGCTGGGTGAGTCAGAGATTCCCGGACGGTGGAGAATCCCATGTGAAATCTGAGGAGCAGAGGGACTTGGAGAAGAGGTGTCCTAAGCCCCCTTTCCACACCCCAGAGGGAATATATGTAGGAGCAGCTTCCCCTTCCTTATGTGCCTCTGGGGCCAAGATTAACAAGCACAGTAATTAGCTTTTACATTTTAACAGTCTCTTAAAAGCCAAAGTAAACTGAAGTAGTCACTACCACCAGAACAACTGGGGTTTTTACTTCCACGTTTGGTTGTTGGTTTGCTAACATTTCAGTCCAGTGCTCTGTCAAATCTTATTCTCACAAGAAAAACTGTTTCTTGTCTACTGTGCTGTTCTGTGTTCCTGTCCATTTTATGTGACTTAAGACTTCTCAGTTACTCAGTGCTTGCATGCTTTTGTAAAATGGTAGGTTCTGCATCTCTTCGAGTTGTTGCATCAGCTGTTACGGAATAGGATTTCTGCCTTATTTAAAAAAAAATAAAATAAAATCCCTGGAGGTGTTTAAAAGACAGGTAGAAGTAGTGCTGAGGAACATGGTTTAGTGGTAACTTGGCAGTGCTAGGTTAAACAGTTGGACTTGATGATCTTAAATGTCTCTTCCAACCAAAATGACTCTCTGATTCTAAATCCTACCATTTAAGCTGCTTTTGATTGGGCTGGTTTGGGTCTGTTCCGTTCCACTTACTCTCTTTCCTTCCCCTAATGTTGGAAAAAAAACCCAAACCAAACAACCCTTTTTATTTTCTAAAATATAAGACAGTAAGATCAGGGATGAGTTTGGCAGTATGCAACTTAACAAAACAATAGGGAAAAAGCTTTTCCAGTTTGTATACTTGTGCAGGACTTAGTTGTGAAGCTGTGGGTGTTACTAACTCTGCCACTATCAAATATCTCCCCCAAAAGGGGGTATTTTATCGAGTGAGGAAGGATGCCGACATGTGCTGCAGGACTGTGCCAGCTGGGAGGGAACACCCCTGCCTGGGATGGGGGAACGCTGGCTGTCGGGCAGGGTCCGGGGCCTCGGAAGCCCCTCCAGAAATCCTGCTGCTGCAACATGATTCCCTGTGTGCCCTCTCCTGACTGAGCTGTTTAAAAGTGATAGGTTATCCTTTCCATGTTTAAAATGTCTTTTGGAGTCAGTTAGTAGGCCTACTAAAGGAGTGAGTAACATGCCAAGCTCCTGGGAAGAAGCCTATTTTTACTTTCTCAAAGTGATATCCTACAATTGTAGGAGTGGGGCCTGATTTTTTTTCTTTGAATGAATTTATTGTAAAAAGGCTTGTTGATTCCCAAGTTTGTTTGAGTGCGGCCATAGAAGAATTCACCCATTTGTTGCTGAATTTTGCTCTACCATCTGATCACTTTTGCCTTTTTTTGTGTATGTCTTTTTCTAAATTACATTTGCAAAGGGAACCTTCAAAATGTCTTGACAGCCTGAGTCAAAACTGTGAAGAGGTCTCAGCTGCTCTATTCATCTCAATGGATTTTTGACATAAAGCAGGGATTTAGCAAAGCACTTCAATACTCTATTCTCTTAAAGCACATGCTTAAGTGCTGTTGAAGTACCTGCATGTTTGTGCAGCTCTGTGGATTTGGTACTGTGGGTGGTTGAATCAGGGCTGTTTCGCTGCTGCTTATAACCTTAGAAAAGAGAGTCAACTAAAGTGCTTATACCACTACTCTGAATACATCCTTCCTGCCTGCTAAAATCAAAGTAGTACAAATTGTGTTTAACAACAAAATAATTCTGGGACAGCTAGTCTCATTTTCCAGAATCATTTTAGTTCACTGCAAGATTCAGCTGCAATTTCCAGTGCCTCTAGGAATTTTTTTTGAGACTTGTATTTCATTATACTCTTCAGCATTTTGCATACAGCTTAAAAAGACAAGGAATCATTTAAAATCCTATGTTTTAGGTATTTACTCCTGGAGCTGTTGAGCAACTCACAGCCTTTAATATATTTATCGTCAATTATCTTTCTGAAGTTTGCATCTATTATTACTCCATCTGGGGAAAACAGGGTACGGAAAAGTAAAACCAGAAGTCAGACAGCCTGTCTGCAGCACAGCGAGTAATTGGACCCCTGGATCCGAAGCTGCCACTGTAATCACTGTACTGCATTCCTCAAATCTGTAATAATTAAAATGACTGTCTGAGCCATTGGTTGATGTGGTGATTTGTAGCCTTTACATCTGGGAATATGAGAACAGGAGGGCAGTGAGCTTGTGAGAGACTTTTTTCTGTCTCTTCCAGTAGTTTCTAACTATTAGAAAACCGAATTTATTAAATAACTAAAGATTTTAATTTAACAGACCAGTTTGATTTCAGCTCTACGAATTCATGCATTCACTCAACTTAAAATGGAACATAAAATTACCACAGGAATTTAATAGTCATTAAAGAACTCTGAAATGCAGTTAATAAAAATGTTTTATCTCTGTATATGTGTACACATCTCAACCTCTATTAATCATTGTAGCAAAGTGTATGAGTTTGGATAATGTCTATTTTAGTAAGTGTTCATGTGGGTGACCTGCTAACCATTGCTGCTTTCCTAAACAAATACCTTAATACTTTCTATAAGATTTTCTTCATAAGGTCTTGAATTAAGACTACAGAAATATCTATAGATATATTTTTTGCTAGTTTAAATTGTGAACTGTTCTTGATTTCTTAAATGACAGCAAACAATTATCTGTTTTGTCAGCTAGGAGGCTGCTGTTTGTTTAGTCTTTCCAAATAGGTTTTAGAGCTGAGGTATTTGTTAATTCCAGCAGTTCTTTAAATATTCAGGATTAAAAAGCCATTGGCTCAGATGTTGTTATGGTTTAACCTATCAGAAGATATGTTCTTAAATTTCATCTTTTCTAGCAGTAATACTTCATGGTATGCAAAGGATCTTAAAGTTTATTATTGTCATTCTTTTAAGATCTTTGTGATGGCTAAGTATATAATGGCTAAGTATATCTTTAGTTTGCAGACAAAGAAAAACTCCAAGAACTGCAAAAGCAGAATTAATATTCTGGACACACAGAGTTCCTGTGGTCCAGCGTACATTTTAATATTCTCTTATCTTCCCTATTCTGCCAACGGTTTCTCCCTAGACACACTTCAAAAGGCTGTAGGACTGATTTCCCACGGTATGTTCCACTTGGGGAGAATCTCCCCAGGTTAGCGCATTTATGCTGTGAATCCTGCTGCTGCTTTAGTTCTGTCTAGGCAAACATGACTTATGAGCTGTGGTCGTTACCTGTTCGTGGAGGTTCTAAAAACATTCTCTGCAAAATAAGTGTTTTATTTATTTGTTAGGATACAGAGATCTGGGAGAAGATAACTGAAACACCCTGAAATAGTGCGTATACAGTAGTTACGTGGTCAGTAAAGCATGTCAACTTTAATTGATCAATTAGTTTTGTCATGATAGTTTAAAATAATTTTTAGGTCTAGGGATTCATAGACATCAGAGGTTAATGTTAGAGGCTCATTGCAATAAGGTTACTTCAGCCTTTATCGGCAGATATGAGGTGTATTGATGTTGAGCTTCTCCTTTCCTTCTTTCTGCCTTATTTCTTCTTGTTCTTTTCTTCCTTTCCTCAGCTTTGCTAATTTCTGGAATAATATTTAATAGTGAGGAAAGTCACTAACATTTCACTGGGTCCAGGGAAATTCTCTAGTACGGTCTATATCTTTTTAAAAAGTTACTGAATAAGTTACCTTATTGCACAGCTAAACATTAATTTCCAAATGTTTGGTTTCCACATAACCATATTCAGACAGTGGAAGTGTACTCGGTTCAAAACTTGCTGGAAATACTTAGTTATTGTCTTGTCTTCAAACCCTGAAATCTACTACTTGGATTTCCAGCACGAATAAGGTGTAGCTTTAGGGACAATTTTTTAAAATGCAATTTCAGTTCTTGACGGATGACTTCATCACATTTGTGTATTGTCCTTTAGGTCATGTAAGGCTTTATAACTCTGTAATGCCTGTTGCAGCACTAGATTAGAACAGGCTTTTTAGAAGGATTGTTGCTGTCCTGTTTCTTTTTTTTTAAGTGCTTTTCATATTTCATTCTCTTTAATGAAGGCTCCTTTTCATCAACCCAATTTCTGTGAAATTGTCAATATTTCTTTAGTACTGAGTAATTTAAAAAAAAAAAAAGGGTGGCAAAACACTTCTTAGAATAGATGTTGATGTAAATTGTACCGACTACAAGTGTCACCTCCTGCAACAGGCTTTTTGAGTACCCAAAGGATTTGTGTAAATGCATTGTCATCTTTTAATTACCCGGAGCTGTAATGAGTCAAGTTTTACTGAATATTGGCTTAACAGTGCATTTGCTTGGGATTTTACCTTAAAGGTGACCTACAAGGATTGCTTTCATCAGATAGTAAGAAGTCTTGAAAAAATTTCAATTTTATTCTCTTGAACACAAAACACAGGCTATCAAATGCTACTCAGTCCTTCTTAAGAACACCACACTGTCAGCTGAATTCCCTTTTGAAATATGAAAATGTGCATACAGATAAGCAGTTTATTTTTGGGAGCTGGAAAACTGTATTTTCCAGATGAAGTGCATTCCTAAATATTTGAGGAAATAAGTCTAGCTGTATTAATGTTTCAGTTGCTGGATACTTGGTACATTCATTGTAAACATTGATGATTTTTTTTTTTTTCCCTAAGGTTTTGTTATTTCTGACTTTAGTCTATTTTGGGTTAAAACTGCAAACAACCATCCAGAGGTACAAACGTTTTTGAAAGAATAGTAAGACGATAAGCAGTTTTTAATTAGATGAATCCGCATTTGAGCTGTAGGTATGTATTTGAATGAACACTGTACCTTCTGCAGATAGTTATGTAAATGCCGGTTAATGTAGATACGTATTTGAGACAGGTCTTTGAGACTATAGCAATATCTACAAGCTTTTCATTTTAATGGTATGAAGTTCAACCAAGCCAAGTGGAGTCCTACACCTGGGACATGGCAATCCCAGGCACAAATACAGGTTGGGCAGAGAATGGCTGGAGAGCAGCCCTGAGGAGGACTTGGGAGTGCTCATGGATGAGAAGCTCAACATGAGCCGGCAGTGCGCGCTGGCAGCCCAGAAAGCCAACTGTATCCTGGGCTGCATCAAAAGAAGCGTGACCAGCAGGTGACCCCACTTGGCGTACTGTGTCCAGTTCTGGAGTCCTCAACATAGAAAGGACATCGAACTGTTGGAACAGGTCCAATGGAGGGCCACCAAGATGATTAGAGGGATGGAGCACCTCTCCTATGAGGACAGGCTGAGAGAGCTGGGACTGTTCAGCCTGGAGAAGAGAAGGCTCCGGGGAGACCTGATAGCAGCCTTTCAGTATCTGGAGGGATACAGGAGAGCTGGAGAGGGGCTCTTTGTCAGGAAGTGTAGTGACAGGACGAGATGTAATGGTTTTAAATTGGAAGAGGGGAGATTTAGATTGGATATTAGGAAGAAATTCTTTACTGTGGAGGTGGTGAGACATTGGAACAGGTTGCCCAGAGAAGTTGTGGAAGCCCTATCCCTGGAAATGTTCAAGGCCAGGCTGGATGGGGCTTTGAGCAACCTGCTCTAGTGGGGAGGTATCCCTGCCCCTGCCAGGGGTGTTGGAACTTGATGATCTTTAAGGTCCCTTCCACCTCTAACCACTCCATGATTCTGTGATTTTATATTTAGATACGTGAGTGTCTAAACACTTACCCTGCAATGCGTTGTTGGTATTGTTGGTGGTTTTTTGGTGATAACTCAGTTTTTAGAGTTTCTCTAAATGACTCAAAGTCTAGTAAGGGAGTATTTGCACAGGGGGATATACGGGCTGTTAAAGTTATGGCTACTTAGTTGTTCTTCTGATTCTTTACTTTATTTCAGATCTGATATTTTTCTGACTTCTTGTTGCCGTTAGCTTTTGAATTAAAAAATAGCCTCTGGGAAATCAATCATAAAATATTCATTCACTTTTAGGAGGCAAAGATTTCATCTGTGTACTTCCTTTTTAAACTTGTAAATACAAGTTTTCAACAGGCTTTTAGTCTGTGAAAGAAAATTGCAGAGTTAGACATGTGGAAAGACAGTTAGCTTTGCTCATGTTGAATATTTATGCCCATGTAGGACTGAAAGGGAGAAGGAGTAGACACATGTGGTGTAATGATCTCAATATTGAACTGTGTTGACTGTCCGAACTGGTCATGTTATTATTGTCCAGTAGTATAACTAAAACTGAAGAGATGCATAAAGCATAAGCGTCACTGTTGTGCTTTTTCAAACATTTTGTAGCATGTTACTTCATCTAAGGAGGTATTTAGTAGAGATCTTCTGCATTCTTTGAAAATAACAAGACTTTAAGGAAGACCTGGGTGGTGGTGTTTTGTTTTTTTTTTTTTTACCATTATATGTGTAATACATGGGAAGAATGTAAAGGTAAAATTCCTCCAGCGCAAGGATTTTTATGTCAGATTTTATATTGTATCAGGAATATAAACATGCTTTTTAACACTCCTGTCACATGAGTCTTCTAAAGATTTCTGTTAGCTGGGAGTTGTAAGAACAGTAGATTTCCTCTCTGATGTGCTATCATACTAGATTTTGCATTACTGGGTAGTCCTGGGCAGTAGTGGCAATTTGGGTTCTACTTTTAGTGATGTCATCTACCTGCCAAACAAAAATTTACTCATATATTGATGCTACCTCCTCTGTTATTTGAAATCAGATTCAACATGAACCTGAAGACTGACTTTAGGCGTGCCTTTTCCCATTAATTCTCTTTTAGAGTGGTAGTCTGCATGTCCTGTGTATTTACATAATAAGAAGAAAAGTTGATGCAATTGGGAAGTAATATCAAATGTAACTTTTTAAAACTATATGCTGAGTGCTTTAAGATTTCCTTTCATGGTAGCTGTTCCTTATTTTCAGCCAGCCGTAGGATAGAGAAATTCCATGAACGCTTGAAGTAGCTATACGTAGCATAGTGAAGCTTAATTTTTGTATAGAATATTCTCTCAGAACCGTTTTCACAAAGTTCTTTAAATTAGTTAGCAGGTACTTTGTCCATTAGTTGACTTTATTTCTTCTGGAATGTGGTTATTGCTCGTGTATCCTGAATATCTGTCTAAGGCAATGTGTGGGTCTTTTTTTTTTTTTTAAGGAAATAAAAAAAAGTAGTTTTATGCAATTAGATCTTATCCTCAATCTTACCTTTCCTGACCACTTGTTTTTTGTTTTGTTTTGTTTTCTTGTTTTGTTTTGTTTTTTTCACTTAGGAATTTTATATGCTTGGTGGAGATGGAAAAAGATGACAAACAAGCTGACTTCTTGGAGAAAGAAGGCGGCAAGTACTTCATGGAACTTTATTGCTGTGGAACCATGTTTTGAGTGCTCCTCCTAGACATCTTTCAGAAATATTCTAGATATCAGCAGATTGATACGATTGGAAACCTGGCTCATCAAACAGTATACACTGGAAGAAGCCTGCTTGGAATATGACGTTGTTGTGTTGTTTCTGAAAGTGTGTGACAAAACACTATAGACATCTACCCATTATTTCTTAACTCTGCGTCTTAATTTAGCTACAACAAAACTAGTCTTTGAAGTAAATAGAACCAGAGCCCTTTTGGAAACTTTTATTGAACATGACTCATGGAGAAGAGCTTGGCTCTGAGATGCACCAAGATTCTGTTGTTCTAACTTATCTAGAGGGATTACTAATGCATCAAGCAGCAGGAGGCTCAGGTACTGCAGTTGACAAAAAGTCTACTGGGCATAGTGGAGAGGATCAAAACTTTAAGATTTCTGGAAATATATTTCCCAGCTGTCAAAGTAATGGTCCAGCTCTTAACACAAATACATATCGGGGATCTGGCATGCTGCACCTCAAAAAAGCAAGACTGTTGCAGTCTTCTGAAGACTGGAATGCAGCAAAGAGAAGGCGGTTGTCTGATTCCATTGTGGATTTAGATGGAAAAAAGGAAGCTTTGTTAGCTGGCATGGTTGAAAATGTGCCTAAAGGGAAACAGGATAGCACATTACTTGCCTCTTTGCTTCAGTCATTCAGCTCTAGGCTGCAGAGTGTTGCTCTGTCACAGCAGATTAGGCAGAGCCTTAAGGAGCAAGGGTATTCCCTTAGCCATGATTCTTTACAAGTGGAGAAAGATTTAAGGTGCTACGGTGTCGCATCCAGTCACCTGAAGACTCTCCTGAAGAAGAGCAAAGCAAAAGATCAGAAGCTGGACAACAGCCTGCCTGATATAACAAAGAACCTGCCTAAGGAGAGGCTTATAGAGTCTCCTCATGCAGTGCAGAGCAGTCCTAAAGTGATAAATGAGCCACTGTCGTGTGCTGCAAGATTGCAAGCTGTCGCGAGCATGGTAGAGAAACGATCTAGTCCCGCTGCCTCGCCGAAGCCCAGCGTAGCATGCAGCCAGCTAGCTTTACTCCTTTCAAGTGAAGCTCACTTGCAGCAGTACTCCAGGGAACATGCTTTAAAAGCACAAAATGCAAATCAAATAGCAAGTGAGAGACTTGCGGCCATGGCCAGATTACAAGAAAGTGCTCAGAAAGATATTGGCCAGTTTGGTTTAGCAAAAGGAATGACAAGCCATCTCAATGGTCAAACAGGATCATCAACCAAAACTGTATCTAGCAAAAGCAATATGGCACCCTTTCAGAGCTCAGCAGGAATCATGCATTCGACTCCCAAGAACGTGGGATACAAAAGTAGTTTGGAAAGGAGTAACCTGAAAACCTGTCCCAGCAACAGTTTGCTCTTGCATCTCCTGAAGAGCCATGATACCACCAAACATGTAAAAGGGCATGAACAGAGTGAGAGAGCCAGCATTTTTGAAGACAGCAGCACACCAACAACTATCGATGAGTATTCAGACAACAACCCTAGTTTTACAGATGACAGCAGTGATGATGAAAGCTCCCATTCTAACTGTCTTCCCATAGACTTATCCTTTAAACAGAGGACAGATAAACCAGATGCAGGTCCACCTGCATCGCTGGATAACCTGACTCAGTCCTTGCTTCATAACTGGGATCCAAAAGTTTCCTGTCCAGAGAACAAGGAAGACAAAGACACTCCGAAGGCTTCCAAGCTGAATCCCCACCAGAAAGTAACGCTACTTCAGCTGTTACTTGGACATAAGAGTGAAGAAAAGGTGGACAAGATTAATGACCCTCAGGGACCACACAGTGCAGCTGATGTGGCAAAATTCACTGTACAGACTGGCAAAAGGACTCCTGTTACTGACAGTCCCAGTGCAAATCGAATGACTCCATTAAGCACTCCACCTTTGCTGGCTTCTACAAAAGCAGACTCTCCTATAAATCTCTCGCACCAATCGTTAGCCATCAAGCGTAACTCGCCACCGTATGCCTGCAGCATCCAGCCGGACAGGCTGGTGAATCCCGCATCTAAGCATTTGATAGACCTTTCTAAAAGCAAGGAAATTCAAGGAGCCAAGCTGAGCAGGAACGATAGTCCCCAGAACTCTTCGGCTTTCAGTGCCAGCAAGCTGTTGCAGAACCTCGCTCAGTGCGGCATGCAGACTTCCATGTCAGGTGAAGAACAAAGAGCCAGCAAACAGCTGCTAGCAGGGAACGCAGATAAACCCGTAGGCTTGATTGATAGATTGAACAGCCCTCTGCTTACGAATAAATTAAGTACGCATGAAGAAAATAGCAAAATATTCAGTTGTCAGCCTGCACCCACTGAACAAGGACTTCCAGGTTCGGAAATAGAAAATCTCCTTGAGAGGCGCACTGTCCTTCAGCTGCTTCTCGGAACTCCCAATAAAGGTAAGAGTGAAAAGAAAGAGAGAGTGCTCTTACGAGATGAAAGTTCTCCAGAACAGACAGATAAGGCTTTGAATGAGCAAATATTGACGGTGAAAATAAAAACTGAACCATCTGAAGAATCGAATGTTCCTTATAATTCAAATGCACAAGTGAGAGAGTGCGACGGCAAGAAATGTCAAGGATTTGTCCATTCGCTGCAGAGAAATGCAGCCGCTTCTCCAGCATCTGAGGAGTTAAAATCTGAGCCTCTTTCACCTCAAGATTATTCTTTTTCCAAAAATGGCCTGCTAAGTAGGTTGCTGAGACAGAGTCAAGACAGTTACCCTGCAGATGAGCTGGACAGGAGTCACCGAAACAATGACCTGACACACCTTGAATCAAAGAGCCTTTGCACAGTACCGAAGAAGAGGAAACTTCATGCTGAGCCTTTGGAAAGTCCATTAAAAAAGATGAAAAGTAATGTGTCTGATGTTGCAAACAATCATGCTTCCCCTACTGAGGCACTGTACGGGCCTTTGCTGAATCAGCAAGAACTGAGATTCAGCAGAAGTGATGCTGAATTTAAATATGCTGTAAGTCACAGTTCAAGTAACGAAAGTGAAAATAGGAGTTGGTCTAGAGATAGTAAAGGCTTTAATGTGTTGAAACAGTTGCTTCTCTCAGACAACTGTGAGAGAGATCTGTCACAACATAGGAATAACATACTAACAGAGGGCAAGAAAAAAGGAAACAAAACCAGTGCAACAATTAATAAACCTGAATTCAGCATTTCTTCAGTATTTTCGTTAGCGGGAAGCCCTGTGCAGCAGAACAATTGTGTAGACCATAGAACATTTCAGTACCCCATAGCAGTAAAAAGCCCTGCTGGTTCCCCCTTCCCTGAACATTTGGGAAGTACAGTATCTAGACTTGAGTCCGACCAGTTTAGCACGTGTCCCATGCCCAGTGAAAAAGGACCCATCAGATGGGTGATCACAGGTGTGGACAAGAATGATTACGAAAAAGACTCTCCGAGACTGACCAAAACCAATCCGATATTGTACTACATGTTACAGAAAGGCGGCAACTCTGTTAGTAGCCAAGAAGCACATGACAAAGAAATGTGGAATGAACCTTCATTTACTGATAGTTCAGCTCATGTTACAATCAAAGAGGAGTTGACGTCCGATGCAGAGCTTAAAACTCCTTTTAGTAACTTAAGAAGCCCTTACAACAGCCATACGGGGAGTACGACCTCTCAGCAACATGGTGTGAATGGAGAAGTGCATGGACTTCTGGAAAAAGTGCTAGCAATCAAGAAAGAGCCAGAATAAACTATATCCTCCTCAATGAGTTTACAATCAGTGATTTTGAATCTTTGTTTAAAAAAACAAAAGAGATAGAAAAAAAATAAAAACATGTACGAACTTGTCTACTGTATAAATTGAGCATGATTTTAGAAAAGCATGGTCTAATTGAAACATGTTTTCATTTGATAAACTTTTTATTTTTCTGGTGATGTTATTTAAAATACATGTAGATAAAATTTGCTTTACAGTAGATTGTCACTAGGAAACTAGAAAGGTTGTAATTTGTACAAGACATTTCTGTATGCATCAGATTAAGTTATGAGTACTCTTTGATCAGAGTCTTATTTGGATCTGCAAGTTTTTGGTATAACATAAAGTGTAAACGTACAGCCTAGGTGATGGTAATGCTGCGTTTCCTCCTCCCTGTAAAATAATCCTTTTTTTTTGGAAGTCTGCGCATAGAGACAGTGTGCTGCTTTTTTTTTTCTTTCTTTCTTTCTTTTTTCTTTTTTTTTTCTTTTTTGAATGTTTAATATGTTTTGTGAAATCTTAAGAATCAACTTTTAAGAAATGGAGCAGTCCGTCCAAAGTATTAGCTCGTCATATTGGAAAACCTGCGTCAGTGTTAATAAGTGAAATGCACTGAAATGTATTTTTTAGTGCTTCCAAAATTTTTATTGTTATTTTTCAATCTTGTTTGTGGTCCTACCAGAATAGTGGTGTAAAATCTATTTTTCTTCCTTGCCCTGCTCTTGACAAATGCCTTCCTCAGACTCCTTAGCCATAGTTGTGAGCTACTAGTTACGATTAGGGTTTTTTTCTAGGGTTTTATACAAAAGGCTGATTTTCAAAGGCCACGCAAGTACTGCACAAGTCGTCTTAACGGCACATTCCTGTCACTTCCCTGCTTAAAAGGGGAAAGCCAAAATGCCTCTTGGAGTAGTGCCATTAAGAAAGCTTAGTAGATCCATTTGGTGAGGAAAATGGTAGAAAGTTTGTGAAGCGGATGAGCGAATTGTCTCTTTAGTGCCATCCTGCTTCCCTTGCAGAAGAATACCGACTGTGGTAAAGCAAGCACATCAGACTTCCACTCAAAGATGGGATCGGATTTTAATGAAAAATGCATTGGCCTCTTCCTACAACCAGGGAAAAGAATCCATATTCTGCCAATATTTATTACTCTCTGAACAGCTGATGCATGATCTAATGCACTGCGCTTTCACTGCAGAAAAGCTGGTTTTAGAATAATTTTTCAGGTTGCACTGAAGATAAAATTGTGGTTTTGTCATGTCCTGTAATGGATGGTGGGACGTGTCTGAGAAATCCTCCTCTGCCCTTTTCCTCAATCCCCACCTGTGCTGTGATTTGTAACATCTGGCAATATCAGCCTGCGATGGGAGTAACTGAAAATTGCAGTGGAAGCTGAGACACCTTAAAAGAATTGCTGGCTGGGGAAGAGCCATGCGGCTCTGCTTTCCTGTTAACGCTGTCAGTGTTAACTCCGTTTGCAGCCCTTATTTCTCATAGGGGAGGAGGAGGGCAAAATCCAGGTCTTCTAAATTATGTGCATTATTGGCAACCATAAGTTTTGCTGAACATTTTACTCCCCTGGATAAAAGTGTTCAGTGTAGCCTTGTCATGGTTCTGCCTCAAACCAGGACAAGCCTCCAATTCCACTGATGATCCCTTATCCCATCAGCAGACAGCAAAGTAGTTGGCTTGCCCAGATAATGAAAGCTGCACTCTGCTTTAATTTTGACAGTTTTCACTGTTGAGAGCTGACGACATGACAAAACCACTGTTTTTGTCTCATGGTTGCATAGCTGAGAGGAAAGACAGGGCATTTTGCTCTTTTCCTTTCAGATTTGGTTTTGGGGATTCTTTTCCCAGATTGCTGGCTTGCCAAGACGGAACGAGTTGTTGTCCTCCTCTCGTCCTCTGCCCCCTGCCTGGGATCATTGTCCCCTCTTTCCAGTGCAGCCCCTACTGAAAGGGACTTTTCCTGGCTGCCAGCTGCAAAATGCACCACTATTCTGTTTTACCCCCCTGGGGGATACCTTCTTGTAGGGAACACAAATATTTGGCAGTATCCAATATAAAACATTCCCCCAGGTTTATATGAGAAATAACAGAGCGATTTAAAGATATATTTTTATGTTATTTGGGTGAAGCGTAATATATTAATGGGCTGTACAAAGAAGATTTATATTTTAAAACCTTCACACAAATTTGGTATCATTTTAAATGTCATTGTCTGAAGTATAATATAAAAATAAAATTTTGTTTGTCTTTAATATTGCATTTATAAGTGGCCCAATGACAATTCAGATGTCTCATAGAATAGTCATTAACGAGATAAAGTATATTTTGGATTGACAGTGGAACTGAAATCTTTTTATATGAGTCAACCCAGCAGAAATATTAAAAAGATGGTATTTGTTCCATCCATTAAATGTCTCTTAAAGTCTTAATTGATTATTTTTCTTGAAACAACATGTATATAGGTAGGAAATATATACAATGTAGAATAATAGATGGTCCCCAGAGTAAATACAGGGCTATAATTTGCTTGAAGGGCTCCACAGAAAAATGCGGCTTGAGTGGATGTGAAATAATCTGGTTGGAAAAACTTAATCCAAATGAAGTTGAGATGAAAAGTAGGGAGGAGAATCTAAACCTAACAAAAGTAATATTGGAGTCTAGGAGTGTGCTTATCTATGTATTTATTCTATGGTAGTCTATTGTTGAAATATATACTTTTGAACCTTTAGTTTTTACAGTTTTATAAAACATTTAAGTTAAAGCATTGACAGCTTGACCAGTTAATGATTTAGCTTTCTTTTTAGGTGATGTTAATGAAAGGGTATTACCATTCTCACAGACGTCAGTAAACTCTAATACACAAAAAAGTAAGTTTAGGTCATGCTGTTTGTGGAAGAATCTTACCTCTTGTAGTTGTTGTCATCTCAAGCAGCATGTAACACAAGGATGAGACCTTGATGCCACCTGAAAGCTCTTCAGTCAGCTGCTAAGAGGGCCGCAGTCTCCTATGTGAAATTCTCCAGTATCACTGCTGTTACCCCTCCCTGGGGAAAAGAGGTCTTCTTTAAAATCTGCCCTGTCCACATTTACAGCCTTTAAACCTGAGGACCAAAGGCTCTTTAAGCATTTTTTCTTTTTTTATATATATATATCTTGTAGCATGGGTGAATCAGAAGGAGTCACCATTGTTTTCCTTGGGGACTTTTCTATCAGAAAAGGGGATGCAGGAGCTGGGTTTGTGGCACCAGCAGAAGGACCGGTAGGGCTGGTCTGGCTGTGTTTCCCCAAGCAACTCAAAGATCCTTGATTTCCACCAGTCCCTATAGCTGAATGATAAACCAAGGTCATCTGAGTAATGCTTGGTATTCTCAGCAGCTTCTGTCTCCTCGGTTCAGTAGACATTCACTGCTAGGATATGCATTTTGGCTGTCTCCAGTATGCTTCCTCAGTCTGGGGGAGTGGAAGCTTCAAAGATAGCTCTGCAAACTGAGGAGGCTGAAGTTTCAGCTAGGCCTTTAGACTACAGACTTGGGGGAAAATGGGGCTTTGTCACATATTGGCAGCAGTAGCTGTGTAGGCGAAGACATGCAGGATTGATGGGTGCTGTTGTGTGATCTCACCATCAAAGGAGCAGGGGAGGGAAGAGGAGGAGATGGCATCCTGCTTGTAGCTGGTGAGACTGCTGGGAGAAAGCTGCCTCCACCCCCTGAAGAAGTTGCACTTGAGTTGTAATTGCAGCCCCCTGGGACTTATACCTGAATCAACTTTAACCTCACTTAACTCCAAGCAGTGGCAGCAGCAGTTGGGTTGCCAAGGTGCCCCAGTGCCTTGCTTGAAGGGGCACCTACAGGCTCATGCTGCTTCACCTGCCATGGTGGCGCAGTGCTCCGGCCTACCTAGACTTGGGGGATTGGCTTGAAGTTGCCAAGCAGATATGCCTTTTCTTTCCAGAGGAAAGCGTACGGGACTGAGAGAACCAGATTTTCTAGTGTCTCCTCTGCCAAAGTTTGAGGAAATGATAGGGGGTAACGCATGACCACGGAATCGAAGGTGTTTTGCTGGAGGGCTTCGCTGCTGAAACCATATAACTGGATGGCTCAGCTGGAGAAGCGTATAAACATTATGAGATCAAAAGGGAATTCAGCCATAACTTTCACTTTTCTTAGCCATTTACTCTTAGTAATGTTTTTAAATTTTTAATTTACAAATGTTTTTAAAAGAAAGAAATGAGTGGTTTAAATTTTCCCTGTTAAATGTTGGTGAAAGTATTACAGCTCTCATTGACGTCAGTGACATGATATTACCAGTTTGTTCTCTGCCACATCTTACAGAGGAGTAAACTGGTAAGTATATATTATATATATTTATATATAATGTAAATATATTGACTTGTTACACCTATAATATGTTGAAATTGGTTTTTAAAAGGTGATGTAAATAGTGGTTTCCTTAATGAAAAATACATATTTTGTATTGTTCTAATGCAAAGGAAAAAAAACCTTTTAATCTCTTTTGTTATGTATATTCCATGTATAAGTGTAAATATGATCACATAGGTTTAAAAACTTTTGCATGTATGTATACAGTTGCAAGTCTGGAAGAATGTATAGAGAAATACTTTTATTTAAAGTTGTGATTACCTGCTGCATGAAAAGTGCATGGGGGACCCTGTGCATCTGTGCGTTGGCAAAAAAAAAATATGTCTTAACAAGTCAGATCAGTTCAAAACACAACAGTATTCCACTTCTGGACATGACTTCTGCTGTGGTATTTTAGCTTTGTGAAAGAATGTGCTTCAAATCAAAAGGGTCTGGGAAAAATAAGAAAAAAAAATAAAAAACAAATGCAAAACTACTTTTAAAACCTGAAGTATTCGTACATCGATAATCAGTCACGTTAGTTCAGGATTCCATTTTGCGTAACTGAAATATTGTACCAGGACTATTCCATCCCTGTAAAACAAAGGAATATTGTTTTTCATTGCCATACATAAGAATTTGGGATTTTACCACAACCGATTTTATTGTGATGTGTCTTCAGTAATTTATCTAACTGGTCTCATTTTTTTATTAGAAATTAATTTCCTCATGTGATGTCGCAAAACTGTACATACTGCAGTGTGAGGTTTTTTTAAATCTTTCAGTGTTTACTTCCTGCAGAAGATTTGAATAAATGAGAAAAATGCATTGTCTTGATGGTTTTTAAATCTGCTTTATTTCATGTGTACTTCCCGTTACTGAAGCGTTAGCGGGCTCTTTGCATCAATGCTATTAATATAAATTTGTGGCAACAAAAATATCCCAAGGAACTTGGGGGGACACAGCCTTCAACAAGGCCACTGACTGGAAACAGAGAGTCGTGGAGCTGGAAATGAAACAATCTAAATCAGATTAGCAGCTTTACTTTACAAAGCACTGCATTATGTTTTATTCCTATACCCTTCTGCCCATTAATTGCAAGTCAGTGACCATAAACTGGAAACTTCAAAATGGGAATTTTCATGTGAGAATCGTGTTACCCAAGTGTTGAAACATTTTTCAGATCCCCTGTACAGGACGGGGAAAGGTGTGTTTTACCACTTTGGTCCACATCACAAGGAACACTTTTTAGTTGTATTCAATTTAAGTTCTTAAATGTGTAGAAGTGAACACGATGAAGGCCATACAAATATTTAATACTGCACTTGCATCATATTTTTCGCTTTTAAGTTAACTTGTGACACTAGTGCACATGGTTTTGACATTAGCACAAGCACTGTTTCTCTGGAGAATTTGTGTTCCAAGACACGTAGGGATGCTGTGTCTGGAGCTGTACAGTTGCAAGCAAGCACTTGTGTCCTGACTGTCTTGGGTAACAGTAACAGCTATTTTCATGAATCATCCTGCATTTTCTGATCTCTTAGGAATAAATATGCATGCATAAGATTCTTTGGAAGCTTTCTGGAAGGCATAAATCATAATCCATAAAATTAATTTGGAAACAGTAATTCCAGCTTGATAGATTTCAGGTAGGGCTTCATGAAGTATATAGCTGAGCATTTTGATTGAAGGGTATCCTAGATGGAATAGGATTGGGATACTGGCTGTCTTTGGGTATGGCATCTTGAAGTGTGTATGTAATACCACCAGTGATGCTATCCTTCAGGTGGAAAAGACCCTTGACCCAGCTTCTGCATAGCCTCTTCTCTCTGCAAGTAGGCTTTCTCCAGGTTTGAGGGATGAATGGCTAAGCCAAAACACAGCCATGTTGAAAAAGCAATATACCTACAGAGCTGATCTAGTCTTCTAATGGCAGTGAAGCTTGGAAATAATTTCTGAAATACGTGTTTCCTCACTGACTCATTTCCTTTGGTTTTGATTCTGTTCACCAAGTGCGATATACTTTTATTTGTGAAGCCCTAGGACAGTTCCTTGGAGCACCTGAAACTCTCTGATTTCTGTTTTATTAATCAAGGGGATTTCTGGGCTCTTGTAACTTCACTATATTTATTCAATTCTTTGTAACACCAAGTAAAACTTGCTTTGTGTCTACCAGAACAAACAAGCCTGCGGACTTGATCTTACGGTATGCTAAACAGCCTGTGTAGTGATGAGGATCTTGAACGGATGTAAATATTCCAGGAAACATTTCACTCCAAGTGAACATTTACAACATTTGCCTAGTGATTCATAATGAACTCGCTCAAAAATGCCTCAAACCACCAGTGAACTCTTTGCAGCCAGACCTGTGGTCATGTGGAATCTTCTTGATCTTCAGTTTGTTCCTCGCAAAGTGAAACCTGCACATGATGTTGATGGTTTTTCACAGAACAGCCACTGGATAAAAAAATGGAAGTTTCTGCTTCAGAGATTTCAGAATGTGTGGGGGAGATAAATAGTAATTGCATTCATGGGACTTGGCAGCCTGATCTTATGCTCCTCAATGACATTAATTCTAGCATTGTGGGCAATCAAGGACAAATGTGGACTTGGATAGATCATTTGCAGACCTATGCATTCTTTATCAGGGTAGAAAAAAATTGTTGCAATAATGCAAACTCATCTACACATAAGAAAAGTAAAGCAAATTATTCTTTCTTGACTGTAAACTTTGTCGAAGAAAATGTGATTTTGAGCTGAAGAATACAATCCCATTGTTTTTCTGTATGACACAACTTGGCGCAATGTGTAGTGCACCCATGGGAACGTCTGTAGGGACTTGATATGAGCCTCAGGCAATGGCTATGACATGCAGGTAATAATTGTTGATAATATTTTGGTTTCCTTTTGATTGTCAGAGTGACTCAAAGGGAACATGGCAGAAACTCAGGGCATGAAAATCCTCTCTGCTGATAAATATTAGTGCCACTAATGAAAGAGCATATGCTGATCCGAGCTCACAGCAGCCCACTTTGATTTGCCTTTTTAAGGACTGCTTGCTCTTAATGAATAAAGATATTTGTCACTACTTCCAGATTACTTTTCTGATTAAACTACTCAGAATTTAACTGAATGCAAAATGAACATTATTGACTTGAGACTGTGCCAGTTAGATAAGCTTGATGCCTGCCTCTGCAATTAAACTCAGCACGTGGCTTTGGTACATCTTGGTGTGCTGGAGGAAGATGTCCCCCCTTCACAGTATTAGATGATCTTGATTCTCTTAGCCCAGTCTAGTTTGGTGAGATGTGGATACTTTCGTGCTAAATAGGAGGCCAGCTGGGCTATTTTGTAAGTCAGTGGGAGCTCTCTGGGCCTGGTCTTTACTGAAGCTGGTGTTGACTTAAAATCACACCCTTTTGCATGCTTATAAATGCTCTTGAAAATTGCAGTACAGACCTCAAAGGTGACTTCTGCAAACGGGTTGTGGGTGGCCACTGGGACATAGATCTAATCTGTTGCTGTTAGCTCTTAATATTTGCCTGTCAGCACCTTTGTAACTCCAGCAAAATGTCATCATTTTCCAAATTTTGCCTGACTAGAACCCCTGTCCAACTCTCTTTGCAGGTACCAGGAGAAAGAGGTTAAATTCAAGCACATTTTGGAATGGTGCACCCTGACAGACTCTGTATCTTGTATGCTGTGACTTGGGAAAAGCTTTTCTAGGGGTTCTGTTAGCTGTTAGAATGGTGCAATTTTTTTCCAGATCTGTTATTCACATTTAGCTCTGAAAGAAATTCTTGGTGGGTTTTTTTTTGTTTGTTTTGGTTTTGTTTTTTTTTTTTGGGGGG
>VXBW01005338.1:60001-92335 GCA_013400375.1 Thinocorus orbignyianus
GGGGGGGGTTGTTTTTGTTTTTTAAAGAAGCCCAAGTGACTCTCCTATGTCTTACAAACGGCTCAGTTTGTGATTTGCCTTGGGTCATCAAGGCTGCATTCCTTCAGTTGCTACATCCTAGTGTGTATCTGCTGTGGCAAACCGGTGGCTTGGAGGTTTTACCTCTTGGGGCACAATTAATTTAAGGGGAGGAGGAAGAAAGAGGGAAGGAGTGTCTTAGGATAGCAAGCTGCAAAGAGGTTGTTCTCAAAATCTTAGGATAGCAAGCTATAATGGTGTCACTCTCAAGTGCCTTTTCCTTTCTGATCCCACCGTGTTTTCCACTATTCAACGTGGTCACAGGAAGAAAGCCTTCATTAGCATCTACAGCAAGAATTGGATATATTCAGGAAACAAAAACCTCATGCAGCTATTCATGTTATAGATAATATACTAACTATAGTTCAGTGTCTCTGCTTAAATCTCAGAGTATTACTGATGCAAGTTTACCTACTTCCTAGTCTAAAATCCAAAGAAGCCTCACATTTGTTATGCAGAACTACTAATAGCCCGTTGTTCGCTTGAAAAGCTGGAAGGAATTAGTTTAGCTAATCCTTGCATGTAGTGGTGTGTCCATCTCCTGTGCAAGAAACTGCTAGCTCTCATGCCGTTTTTTCCCTTCCTCGTCCCTATTATTTTGAGTCCTTTAATCTCATTTTTAAACCGTATGGGAGTCCAGTCATCATCCATGAATGGCCAAGGAGACAAAAAAGAAGTATATTGCACGTTTGTAGACAAAAAAAGTTATTTTAAATAAATATTTGCCTAGGGTACTACATTATGTGTTGACTTGGTTGAATGCTATTTCTTGGACTCTGCTACTGAAGTTATTCACCCGAGGCATTGCATAGTGCCTGTATACTGAGCAGAGAAGTGATGACCTCTAACAGCACCTGCCCCCAGCATCTCTTTCTTTTTTTTCAGAATACTGCTTACAATGGCAGAAAGAAGCAAAGGGTATGTCCCAAAGCCCTTTTCCCCCCCGAAAGAATGCTATTTAAGAGTTCTTAGAAGTGAAACGGAAAGAAGATGCAAGTCCAAGAACAGAGTAAGAGAAGGAAAATTCCAGAGTGAATGTTTTTTTTAAGCATCCTCAGCCTGGTCCAGCTGGCAGACTGTTGTCTGCTCCTGTTCTGTCCCACCACCTGTTTCCCAGAGGGAAGTCACAATGGCAGTGCAGGCAGTGGTTGCTTCCCAGGGGGCCAAATGCTGCCATTTGCATGAGATCTGATGCTGGGAGCTGGTGGTGGCTGCTCTCACCGCTGACAAAACGGGAGCAGCTGCTCATAGAGGAAAAGGCACTGAAATCCCCTGCTGAAAAGTATTAACAGCCCAAAGAATCATCCTGTATTTTTACATAGCATAGATTTGCAGTTACTAATTTAGAAGCAGAAGGAATCATCGTATAGAAACAGACAGCAGTTTTGAATACAGACAGCAGTATTGAATACCGTCTTTAAACCTTGCATAGAAGGTCTAAAGATAGTTACATAAAAAGATGACTTTTTTATATCCAGTGGCTTCAACAGATTTTTTTTTCATTGCCTTCCTGCATCTGTTTAACCCTTGAAAGATTGGTTCACTATAGTAAGAAAGGCATGATTCCAGTTTTCCTGTTGTGTTTTTCTCTCTTTTTACATAAGGATTTATGTTGTGCTTACACTAGAAAAATATGGCTTTTTGTCCCTTGCTTGATTTCAAACTGTGTAATGCTGTACAATTCTGCCTGCAAAACCTCTCCTGACAGTACCAGAAACCTCCTGCATGGAACAGAAGTCTCCTCTGACCCAGGCTAACTGTTGTTCCTCGCTGCTAGGATGCCTGGAGCGGTAAGTGGTAACGTTAGCAACGTGAGATACTGAGCTCTGCACACATTTCTTCCTAGTTCAGTTTTTGTGTCTCCCAGTTTAGATCAAGGGGGTACTGAAATTTTTGGCAGTATGCAGGGCATGGGTTGCAGAAGCAGCAGCTGGGTTCCAGGCCTCTACTATGTTCACGTTACCCTGCATTAATGATGCAGCTGTGCCAAGCGTCACCCTTTGAGCATGTGCCCAGTTGGCCCAAAGCAAACATAATTATACTGGAGCTGAGATGGTGCTGTCTGTTTTGATGTGGAATGTAGCTGCCTATGGTGTGGAGCCCTGTGCTTTGCAGGAAAGCAGAGGATTCAAGGTATGGTATGAAACTCTTGACAGCTGTGGAAATATCTGTAAGGCAGGATAGTGCTCCTTGGTTTTTTCATGAGCCATGCTGGATGCTTGGAGCTTGCCCTCTGCTTGATGCACCGTTGCCTGTATTTTTTCTGGACTGGGAACCAGGAGGAGAAGAATTGGACCTGGGACCTGGCAAGGATTAAAGGAGGTAACAAAAAGGGGCCTTCTGGCCACGGCTGCTGCTGCTTGGTGGGGTGGGGATACACAGTGGCTAGCTAGATAGATTGTAGGTAGAATCCTGAGCCTGGAGGAAATGATGACTGGGTTGAGCTTGCTGAACAAGTCCAGGATAAGAGGGAGATGGAGAAAAGGACCTCGGGAGAATTATGGTGGTACCAGGATGCCTTGCTTTAATATGTATAAAAGCAGCAGTCCCTGTTTGCTATGTTTTCTTTTTCCATGGGAGAAGTTACAGCTACTACATCATCATGTTTATTCAAGTTCAGCAGCAATCACTGCAGTCTTCCTGCCATGAGCGACGGTTGCTCTTGCAACCATCCTGTGTCATGTATTTGGAAATATATGACATAGATCTCTCCTACTATCAGGTGGTTCCTGTAGTCTGTCATGACTGGTTTTATTTCCTATCACCATCGTCACCAGAAGAGGGACGGTCCCCAAATTACTATTGAGGAACCCCAGGTTTGCAGTCAGCGACTGTGGGGTTTCATGAGATTTCAGGTGGGATTTATGGCTATACTGCATGTCAGGATTTCTGTATTAAACAGACCAAAAAATACTTCATGTTTTAGAGAGACTTGGATGCTAGTAGAATATCAACTGTACACATACCTGAGATAGAGAAGAGAGTACCATTTGTCTCATATCAAATTTTGGTGTGTTAAAAGGCATAGCATGTGGTTTGGCCTTCTTGTTTACTGAAATGTGAAGCTTCCCATCAGATGAGAAAATCCCTAGAGATGGTGGAGCTGCTATGATCTGGTAACCTGTCTGACAGAAATGTCTTTAAAAGTGACAGATCAGAAAGTAAAAGGTAAATTCCACAACTCTGGTCTTTTTTGTTTCCTATCTACATCAGTTATTTAAATCACACTCTCTGACCCTGCCCCTCATCTCACCTGGGACCTTTGAGTAAAACTAGGTTAAAATGTACTTGCAAAAGAAATATTTTGGAAATATAACTCAATTACAATGCATTAAACAAGCAAGTTTAAAAGCCAGTGAGGATGAAGAAAATGGAAGAAAAGTTTCTGAAGCCAAAGGGTAACCTAAGTGAAAGTAGGGCACCGGCTATGATTTGTACCTGAAACTTGTGAAGGCTGACCCCAGGCTCCCAATTGTGTAGCAGACCTAGCCCCTAATAGGCTTGGACAAGTAAATAAGACCTTGCAGCAGTGAAAGTGCCTTATTGCAACTATGCTTGTTGGGAACTTGATGTTTTTTCTCAGCTGGGCTACACCTCACTGTGTTTTCCTCAACAGAAAACTCCTTCACTTAGGCTTACTTCCAGTGTTCAAAATTTCAGTGTATTTTTAGCGTGTTGTTTGTTTATCATCTGCCATGTATTTCTCGTATCAGCAGCAGAGCAAGTTAAACATGGGGTCTCATGTCTAAAATAGCTTTTCCTGAAGAAGGCAAACACAAACAAGACTCATACACTCTCTGATTAGGGTTTTGGTTTTTTTTTTCGTGATGGAAGGGGGACTTTTCTGGGAAGAATAAAAAAGTGGAAAATCTTTAAAGCTGATTGTGTCTCTAGCTAATCTGAAATGGGTTTATGTGCAAAATAAGGAATTTTAGTGGACGGGATTGTTTTACCATTTCTTTATGTGGAGAGAAATATGAATGAGCATGAGCATATAAACGCATGCAGAAGATAGGTACAATGACTCATACAGACAGAAGAAAAATTAAGAAAGCTGACAATGCAAGGGCTGGTTTTATAAAACAGTAGGGGTGTATAGTGAGCATTCTTGTAGAGCAGCCATTATTTATTAAGTAGAGACAGAGTGAGTGGAGCTATACAAAAATATAATGAGACATGCTTCAAGGAATTTGCAGCCTATTACAAACTCAGAAAAAAACACTGCAGGCACATAAAGTACATTAAGTGCTGGTACAAGTTAGCAGTAGTGAAGGAATCTGGCTGAGGTCATTGTTGAAAAGTATTGTGAAAAGAGTAAGTCTGGAGGAGGAGGAGAAGGGAAAGTCATCTGAGGTGAAATTCTTTGGAAGACTTGAGTGGACCTGGCACCGGCTCCTCTGCATGGGGTGGATTTTATCCTCAACGCTGGGGAAAGATGACTACCAGTTTGAAGAGGCTGTTGAGGAGAGGAGAAAAGGGAAGCAGATCAAACTGGAGGGAAAGGTTTTATGGTGGGATTGAAGGCAACTTTTGAAGGCAATGAGGGGAAGATGAGAGCAGGAGGGGAAAAAGGAAAAATTTGGGTATGTGCAGACACAGAATAACAACTAAGCTTGGTTTGCACCTGTTCAAGAAACACTGGTTAGACAATGGTACTGAGCTGATTTTCAGGAGTTGAGTCAAGCCAGAACATTCAATATCTTCTGAAATTTAGAAAAATGGTAAATAAAACAACAACAAAAAAGAGTAAAGGAGGAGGAAAGTTTATTTAATCGATTGATTTGCTACCTTGGCATTGGTATTCCTTGTTTCAGGAGGAGGCTGTTTCTTAACTTGGAATTATCTATATATCGTGTTATGGAGGTGATCAGAAAAGGGACCGGTCACTGAGTTTCCCTAGTGATCCCACACACACACACAAAAAAAAAAGGGATATCAGCCCAGGAACAAGTATGAGGAAAAAACATGAAGATCAAAAGTAGGGTGAGAAAGAAGTTACTTTATTACATTGCCCAGAGGAACAAAAAGTTGAATATCCCCCCTCATTTAATACATTAAGAAATCTAAAATATGCATTGGCCTAAAGCTCTGATGTTCTTGGAAATGCTGCTGTGTCCGTGCCTACTTGTTTGCAGCTTGTGTGGGTTTGTCTGCAGACCCACAGCAGCAGAGCAGTGCTAGGCTGTGCAGACATGCTCTCAGGGCTTTGCACGCAACTGGCCTTGAGATTTTAGCAGAGAAGTGAAGTGTCATCTGGATCTGAAAAATGAGCAGTAGCGAGGTAAAACCAGGAAAGGCTGTGAGGAGAGGGCTGACTCCAAGTCCCTGAGTGCTCCTTTTATTTATTCGTAGTTGCTTTTAACTAGCACAGAAGTATAGTCTGGTGTGTGGGTGGTCCCCGCACTGCAACCCAAGGCTACTCTTTGCTTAGTTAAAGGTTAGTGCTGACAATACCATCTTATCACTACAAGCTGGAAAAAAATATAGTGGGACTTCCTAGTAATGAATTTTAGGGAATTTTCCTGATTTCTGGTTTCCAGGGACAAGAAAATAACAAATTATGGCTGATATAGCATAGGTACCGAGAGGGTTTCAAACCAGCCATGGTTTTATACAGTTTGATGGGACAGAGGACCTTACCTGCTCTATAATTTACAAAAGAACCTAACCACACCTTCTCTTATTCCATAATATTACTGTGTGTTTGTTAGGGCTGCACACATCCAGTAGAGCCAAGCAGCTACAGGTAGCAGATGAACCTGATTGCTCTCTACAATAAGCTGTGGAGAGAAGGGGCAGATGGCCTTTCTTCAAGTCTTCAGATCATAAATTTCAGGATGGAATTCTTCGTCCTTTTTATAAATTACCCAAGAACGTCTTCTGACCTTGGATTTGTTAAGCTCTGAATCCCTAGCTTTCGCTTTTCCAATGTGAAAACAAAGCAGACTTGTTTCCTTTGGGTGTGATCTTTGGCTCTCTTTTGGTGTAACTTAGTGAGTGTTGGTAACACCTCACCCCTGCAGACTGACCTCACTTACTTGTTTTATAGAGAACGTTGAGACTTGGACTAGACCACGCTGCTTTAGGTATAAATGTAGGCAAACTGTGTATTGTTCCCCAGATACCTGAAGATGTATTTAGTGGGATTTGCCATTATCTTCAGTTTCTGCATTCCTCACGTCCTCAATTTGGAGCGGGGATTCTGGAATTTATATGCTGCACTTATTTCATAACAGGGCAGACACTTTTAAGTCAGTGAATTCAACCATCCTGACAAAAAATTGCTTTTTCCAGCTGTCTTTCATAGGCTTCTTGGAGATTTCCAGGATGCTCAGAATCCCTATGGCCCTGGTAGAAAAATGTCTGCTGTTGAGTGACAGTCTCTGAAGATTATTCATGTACAGTGAGTAAAAGGTGCAGGAATACTTGATGAAATGAAAAGAAATATTTCAAAACCTTTTAGATTTCATTCTACGGCAGGTGACTTCTCACCTATTTAGCATGTTAATTAGTGTGAATATACCTTCTGTGTGTCCCCTCAGCAAAATCTGTTTAGAACCCACACAGAGCTGGAAACACAAACTTGCACTTTGGGAAAAAAAGTGCAACTGTGGACTGCTGCCCCTGCCAGATTACAGGAGTTTATTACTCTTAAGGGAAAGCTTAATAGTCTGTTAATTGAGAAGACAGAAGATCTTTTACACTTGGCTGCACGCTATTATTAGGAGCATAGCAATAAAGGGAGCAAACCTTAGCCTACACATTCAAGAAAATTTTGCAAAATAATTTTAACAAGATAGTGATGGATTATCTGTGCTACAATCTGTGTGGTTCTCTGCAGAGCACAATAGGGCTAATAGGAATAAAAGTATTGACTACGGACAAGGATTTTGCTGTTTTTTATTATTGCCATGGACAAGGTGAAGTTGCCTAAGCAAGCCACATAGTTCTTCAACTTTGTGTTAGGGCCAGCCCTGTGCAAAGGACCGTGGTGCTTCTGGTGCTTCTGACTTAATCCACAGGTTGCAGAGTTGCAACTCCATAACCACAGCAGCATGGAGCCAGGCCTAGCTTGCAGAAAATCACCAATTTGTCCAGAATCGCACCACTTTTTAAACTTGAATCCAGACTGCTAGATCGGAGTGAACATTTAGTTCCTTGAAGGTACAGAACAGCCTGTTCCAAGGTTTTGCTCACTTTGTATGCAGGCAAAACTGCTGCTTTTCAGAGTGTGATCTGATGGTACAGTGATTCACACATAGTAGCACTGGTACCATGACAACTCCAAACTCAGCTGTGCTTGTGAATTTCAATCTCAACTCCCACTGCCAGCCCCATCTTTTATAATTCCCATGGTTTGGTTTGGTTTGGTTTTCTGTTTTGTTTTGTTTTTAAATGGTGCAGTGTCACTCTGAAATGCTTCTGCGGATTTTAATGCAAGTTGTTTCTGCCCCAACTTAAACAACGAAAAACACACTTAGCATTAAACTTGCAAACACTTCTGGGTGTTACAGTTTTATACGTAAGTAAATTACGGCTCTGTAGTGAGAAACAATTTGATAAACTCTATTGTGATTGATTCTTGTTGACTTGAAAGAAGTCAGGCATGGGACTGTGCTGCCAGTATGAAGTCTATGAAATTTAGATCTTGGGCACGCTTCTGAGTGGCTCCTGGCGTTGCATGTGGCTTTGCCGGGGCAGCTGCCTGAGCCCACGTCTCCATTCCAGGGAGACACAGAGGTCTCTTGCAAAAGATACTGTGGACTTTTGAATCTGCATATCTAAATCCAGTACATTTCTAATGGATCTGCGTCATAAACCATTTGGGAGAATATTATTTTAAAGCAATGTTTAGAGCGACTGCACTGGGGAACGTAGAGAGCTTGCAAGTGCTGTGAAGCAAGGGTAATATTTCTTTTTGTGTTTGTACATTTCTTGTCAGTGGGATTTAGAGATACTACTGCAGCTTTTTTAATTATTTTTTTTTCCACCCAGCAGTATAAGTTAATTTCAGTACAAATACTCTTGTCCTGTCCTTTGGGTGCCTGCTACGGGAGAGAAACTCACCCTCTAGGGTACTTATGGTAACACATGGGACATACAGCAGTTTTTCCCCCAGACTGGAGCAACAGTGTTTTAATCAGGATGTCATCTGTTTTTATAGAAAGTCAGTTGGTTCCACTGCAGAAGGCAAATTTTCTGGGGCAGAGCTGGAGGAAGGTGCAACACCGGGCTCTGGCTCCTTGTGGGGAAGAGCTGGCAGCTGGCCACCTCCTGCCCCTTGCAGCACTTTTGGGAAACAGGTACCCGGTGGGAGTGGTGGGCACGCATTCATGACATGCGTATATTTAAAACTTTGCAATTTGCTAAAGAAGCTACTGTTTAATCTCCTATTAAAATAAATAAATAAATCAAGGCTCCTGCACAGGAGGGGTTCACATTTGGTGCGATGTGACAGCTACATTGTAAGGAGTTTTTAGTGGCTGACAAGATGGAACTGACAAGGGTTTTACAAGGAGCGGGATTTTAAATGAAGAAAAGTTATTATTAACTCCTACATCTCCAACCACTCAGGTGTAGCTGGAAGCACAGGAGCTGGCTCTGTTGCTGTATGGCATTTTTCTCCACCAACAGATTATACACCTGATAGAGTTCTTGCTGACCGCAAATTCCCAGTATTTTCTTCTGTGAAGTTGATTTTTGAAATATCCTTATAACTGGGGCCATTATGACAATCTGTTTCTTGTATAGGTGATGGCTTTCCAGGAGGCAGGCACAGCACCCAGGAGGGCAGGAGCCTGCTGGCCCCATGGCACCATCCCCGCCAGGACAGGCCACAGGTGTCGGCACCATGGTGGACCTCTTGCTGTCCCTGCCTCCCGATGGCAAGGCCCATCCTGGACTCCACAGTTCCAGAAAGACAAGGAAGTACTGGAGAGAGTCTGGTGGAGAGCTGCAGAGATGATCAAGGGGATGGTACATCTCTCTTATGAGGAAAGACTGAGATCTGGGTCTGCTTAGCCTGGAGAAGAGAAGACTGAGAGGGGATCTCATCAATGCTTATCAGTATCTAAAGGGTGGGTGTCAAGAGGATGGGGCCAGGCTCTTCTCAGTGGTGCCAGGAGTGACAAGCACAAACTGGAACACAGGAAACTCCATCTCAACAGGAGGAAAAACTTCTTTCCTTTGAGGGTGCCAGAGCACTGGAACAGGCTGCCCAGAGAGGTTGTGGAGTCTCCTTCTCTGGACATATTCAAAACCTGCCTAGATGTGTTCCTGTCCAAGGCAGGGAGGGTAGACTACATGATCTCCCAAGGTCCCTTCCAACCCCTACCAATTCTGTGATCTGACCGCATGGTGGCCATGGGGCCTGGGGCTGCCTCCAGGCCACCTTTGCTCCCTGTGGAGGCTATGGGACTTGCTATGGCCTGCCTGAGTGGGTGACTCAGGCCACGTCCCCAGCAGCCCTGTGCCCTGGCAGGAGCAGGAAAAAATAACACCTGTCAAGCTCTCAGATGAGGCACATTTCCTTGCGTAGAAGGAGCAGAGGGCAGGGGATCAAGCAGTGTGTCTCTGGTGGTAGTATCTGAAAGCGCTTGAAGATACATGGAATTTACTTGCAAGACATGCACTTGCTGACATCTTTTTGCAAATCCCAAAAGTGGGGAAAAAATAACAACCACAAGGTGAAGAAGAACTTTTCAAAGCTTTCTTTTAAATGCACTTTTAAAAAATGCAGCAGACCTGTTGTGTCTTATAATGAGTACTGACTAGCCTGGAGTCTCCTGATACAAGTTCTGTCAGCTCTGCCAAGAGCTGAGATTATTTTGGGCTCACCCGGACCATGTCAAACCTGTTCACACCCTCTTATCCTGGCACCAAGCATACTGATGCTGCTACTGTGACCAGGTCAGGTATGATGCCGATATAAAAATAAAGCAAGTGCCCACCATGGGAATGTGCTGCAGCTGGCATTTTCTCCTGAATCCTCCCATCCTGGAAGCAACAGAGAGAGGTTCACCATGCCACCCTCAGGATAGGGCTTCTGGGCGCCAGAGCTTCCAGGGGCACTTGGAGATTGCTTGAACTTGAGAAGAGTGGTTCTGCTGATGACAGCTCTTCTCTACCAACAACTTGATAAAATTTCACAGGCAGCTGAATCGCCACTGACATTGTGTCTTTAGGTCTTGCTAGGACAAAAGTGAATACTGTGGCTAATATGGCATCTCTGCCATGTCCAGATCTATGAGCTATTTAACAGAGTCAAGATAGTCTGAGGAAACCTGATGACTACTAGGGCTGCCACAGAGAAATCTGGAGTAAGACTCTATTGAAATACAGGAGGTGGTACGCAAACTGATATTGGCTTGCTGACCGAGGGTTTCACTGCCTCTTTCTCCCTAAGACTGAGGAGTGGTGTGCTGGGTCTAGTGAAAGGACATTACAGCCAGCCATTGCTGTCACCAGCTAGGGAGGAATCTCAGCCAGTCCACAAACCAAGCAACTGACTGAGCCTGACATGTGCCCAATGAAGGGAGGGGAAGTTTCTGTGTCTGAAACTGCTGTTCTTTTTCTGCGTTGGTGAAACTCAAGTCTGCACAACTACGTTTGCAGAGAAGCATGAAAATTCCTCACAAGTAAAACTTGTGAGAACAGTTGGCGTGCTTCACAGACCAGAGATGCCGACAGACTGCTCTCAGGAAGTGAATGGGGACACGGCACGAGAATATTAACATCTGTCCACCAGGAATGGAGCACTGGGGCCATGTTTTCCCACAACTGAAATGAACTGGCAGAGTTGGGGCAACTGCCTTTGAATGTGGAACCTTCAAAGATTTGCATCTCTCCTCTGCAGTTTGACAGCCTGATTGCGTGTAATACTGCTGGTGGCTAATCTTTCCCCATACGCTTTGTTACCATTTCTGCAGACTGACTGAGTCCTCTGATAGCCTGCCAACAGTTAGAATTTTAAGGAAACAAATGCACACTTTGCAATTATTCTTTTAATTCTTTTTTGCATGTTTTAATATGTTCAGATGTGGAAGTACTTAACTGCATAATGCCCCAGATGTCTGAAGGTCTCTTGAGGATGAGAGTATGCACTGGTGATATTGTAGCCTGGGACAGTGCTTTTTGTGTGTATTAGGAACAATTACAATCAGAAATCAAAATTTAGGACAGGAAACCACCTACCTAGAGAAGAGACTGACTACAGACAGAGCCATGCTCGATAATTCTGAAAACCAAGCAATATTTAACATCCAGATAAAATGAAGATAAGTCTGAAACTCAGCCACTCAAAAAGCAAGTTAAAGTAGGTCAGTGAGTTTAGACCCAGCACTGCAGTTTGAGTAACTCACAGAAAGTATCTGCATATTTTTCAAAACATAGGCACTGCCTAAAGCCATTGCTTTGCAGCAGATCCACGAGTCGGCTGAACATCCAGGAGTCTGATCCAAGACCTTCCAATGCTGAAATAACGTAGAAAATGAAACTAAATTATCATCCTTTTTTAAGAAGTGTTCAGTCAGGGAAAAAATTTAAAAGGGTTAAGCTTCAGCTGACATGTGCCCTACTTCTCATATGAGCTTACTAGGAACAGCAGTAGGAATACATCTCTCTGAAAGTAAACCAAGCATGAAGCTTGATTTTGGACTTTGAGACATAAGGTTATGCCCCACCTTGGGGTTTGTGTGATGCCACTATCCTTCCCTCTGTCTCATTCTTTCCCACCACCAGCTACTTTGTGTAAGGGCAGAGCCTACTTACAGCCTGGGTTACCAGAAACCTCCCTGTATGTGACAAGGCTTATTGATTGAGCATTAGAGTGTGGAGAAGAAAAGGTAGCAAGTATTTGACTTCCTCTGGGCAGTGTAGGTTAGTACCATGGAGGTAATGCCTTTCTGAGATTCTACCTGCCCATCCAGAAATGCAGCAGATTGGGGCCGTCCTACCAGAAACAACCATACTGGTCACCATTAGGAAAGCATGCAGCAGGTTCACTGTTTCTTCACATAGGTCCACTGCTAGTAATAAAAATTGAGTTAATTTTAACTTGTTCCGGGGGAAGAGCAGCAACATTGGCCAATTACTGGCACTGACAGGTGATGTCTCTCTTTATTGTGTTAGTATTTTTTCTTTCCTGAAAACATAGAAACTTCTGTTTCTGGCATACTGTTTCTCTGCAGGTTTTCAGCCAAAACCAAGAAAGCTGGTTTAAAAAAGAAAAGAAAAAANCACATAGCTGGCTGGAATCCTTAATCTCTCTTGATAGCACAGGAAAGCTTGTGCAGACTTTCACAGTGAATGACTCAGGTTGGTATTTAAATTTATTTGAGAAGAAATCAACCTAAAAATATAAGTGAAGACTGATGCAGTTTTCTAGGTTAGGTCTGCCTTATTTAGTGAGCCTCATTACATGTTCAATGACATAAAACCAGGTGGCAGTTGACACACTAAACTAGTCTAAACAGGTCACAGTCTGCTCCAATGTCAATCATTTGCCTGGGGTCAGGAAGTAAAAGTAGGCCATGACTTCATTTTTAAAAACATCAGATTCAGTTTTGTTCCTTGTTATTTCTGGTCAGCTCTCATGTTGAAATACAGTGGTCACATGCGTCCCGTGTAAGTTGCTGGATGTGAGACTGTATCTTCAATAGGAAGCCAATGTACAGGTTTGCTGCTGCTCCTTGCTATGCAGTGTCCACTCCTGGTTTTGGCTGCTGAAAGGGTGGTTGTTTATTGTCCCTGCTGCCTCGAGCACACATCATTCCAAATTTCACAGAGCAGCTCTCTTAAACAGCTCACTCTATGTATGCCAAAGGTATACACAGTCACAAAATGTACTTACTGGGGTAAAAGTTGTAGCTAATAGACTGGCATCATGATCTCTCCTTTGGTGCAGCTCTGGTGATTTCCATCAGCTGACTGGTACCTCTGGTGCCTCTCTTTTTGGTTAGCAGGGTGATTACAGTAACATACTTTTTTGCTGAAATAGAATTTTCTGAAAAGACATCTTATACAGCAGCCAGACAAAAGCTGATGCTATGTGAAGAGAGAGCTTTCCTAAAACTGCATTTTCTATGAAACAAAGGCATAGATTTATTCCAGTAGACAGAACTTAGTTGTACAATCCTACCAAGTTCATTCCTTGGCTTCCTATCTTGAAGTAGTTACTCCGTAGGAAAAAAATAATATTCCTTGAAGTATCAAACCCCAAAATAGCCAAATCACAGAATCACAGATGATAGACATTGGAAGGGACCTCTGGAGATCATCTAGTCCACCCCCCCCTTGCCAAAGCAGGTTCACCTAGAGACGATTGGACAGGTTTTGAGTATCTCCAGAAGAAAGTATCTCTACAACCTTGCTGGGCAGCCTGTTCCAGTGCTCTGGCACCCTCAAAGTAAAGAAGCTTTTCCTTGTCTTGACATGGAATTTCCTGTGTTCCAGCTTTGGCCCTTGCCCCTTGTCTGGGCACCACTGAGGAGAGCCTGACCCCATCTTCTCGAGACCCACCCTTTCGATAAGGGTTGATGAAACCTCCTCTCAGTCTTCGCTTCTCCAGGCTAAATGGACTCAGATCTCTTAGCCTTTCCTTGTAAAAGAGATGCTCTTAATACAGCATTTAACTTTCCTTTCACCTCCAAGGCAGTTGTAAAGCCAGGAATTCAAGAGCAGGGTTCTCCTTTTCAGTCTCATGTTAAAGTGCAGTGAAAGCAGTGGTAGGTCAGCAGAGAACTGGCCTGAGATTATTTCACTGAAATGGAGACATACCTCAGTCTGGGTTTCTTTTAGTATGCAGCACCACTTTCACTGTGTGATATTTCATCATGTCAGTGATACTTTCACCAGGTATTTTGGAGGCTTTAGTAATAAAAATATAGGCAGCTGATGAATCAAGTGAAAATTCATCACAATCCTTTTAGATAAGATGATGAAGAACTCTTGACACAAGTCCTTTGGTGATAAATTTCTATTGTGTGTTAAATAAAATTACTTAAAATCATATTCCAATTTTTAATTCCAGGCAGCTGTGTGGATCATCAACATTCCTAAAGGATCTGAGGTAAATTCAATTACTGAGAAATGTTTCACCTGATATAGAAAAGTTGAGTGGTGTGCATTACATTATTAGATGTTTGTTTATTGATTTCTGAGGAGTTATCCTATTATGGTTTTTTAATCCCGCTAAAGACTATCTCAGGTTTTTGAGAAACACTTTAAGTCTGAACAGCCATATTGAAGGAGCGATTATTTGGTCTTACTGTGAGAAAAAAAATAAACAGCATTTTAAAATTTTTCACCAGTTGAAAACTAAGACTTAAATTTGACAAGGAACAAATCTGGATTAAGTATTATAGATGTACTTCTCAATAGAAAAGAGTGAGCAAGCAGAAAATTCTGAGAGACAGTTCATAGGTGGAAAAAAATATTGCTGTGCAAATGTTAAGAGAGAAATTTTCTGGAAACCAAGATGGAAGCATTCCAAACTCTAATAAGTAATATAGCATAAGCTGGATTTTAAGGTTTTGTTCCAATAATTGTTATCTGTATCACAATTCTGTGTGGACCCATAAATTCAGTACAATATGAAAAGAGTTCAGCAGATATAGGGCCACAAAGATGATCACATGGATGGAGCATCTCTCCTATGGAGACAGGCTGAGAGACCTGAGGCTGTTCAGCCTGGAGAAGAGAAGGCTCCAGGGAGACCTTAGAGCAGCCTTCCAGTATCTGAAGGGAGCCTACATGAGAGCTGGAGAGGGGCTCTTTGTCAGGAAGTGCAGTGATGGGACAAGGGGTAATGGTTTTAAATTGGAGGAGGGGAGATTTAGATTAGATATTAGGAAGAAATTCTTTCCTGTGAGGGTGGTGAGGCACTGGAACAGGTTGCCCGGAGAAGTTGTGGATGCCCCATCCCTGGAATTGTTCAAGGCCAGGCTGGATGGGGCTTTGAGCAACCAGGTCTAATGTGGGGTGTCCCTGCCCATGGCAGGGGGGGTGGGACTTGATGATCTTTAATGTCCCTTCCCACTCCAACCATTTGATGATTCTATATATAGTTGGAGTGTTGGGGAAATTTTTCATCTTTCATGAATATAGAGTGATTTGCGAGCCCCTAGTGGAAATGCCTCATACTCTTGCTGTTATTAGGCAGGCACGCCGGGGTTAAAATTGGCAGATTTGCAGTTTCTGTTGGATATGGAGATATTAACTTCTTTTACAACACTGCTGCATGACCTGTATTGTGTCTTGTATCAGTACTGAGTTAGAGGCAGCTGCTTGCTGGGATGGACAGCAGGAGAGGAAGGGTTCTTCAGGTTGTAGGCTCCAACTACAGCTGACAGAAAGTGGCTGAATAAGGCCTTTGAGTTATGACTGTGAGTCTGGATTAAATGAGTCCTGTGCTGCCTGGTCCTGATAATGCTTTCATCCAAAATCACTCTGCATGGGCTTTCCACAAGAGTCTAGTGGTCTAGTGGGAGGTGTCCCTGCCCATGGCAGGGGGGTTGGAACTCAATGATCTTTAAGGTCCCTTCCAACTCTAACCATTCTATGATTGCAAGACCTCTTTTTAAGAATTGCTTGTCACTTGCTGCAGAATGGGATACAACAGTGCCATCTCCTTTTCCCTTTACCCAGCAAAAGAATCACTCAGTTAAACCCAATACCACTTTTTTAGCCACCCATGTGTTCTCTCTTCCTGTGGCTGGTTCAAAGCACACCTTCACACACTAGAGACTAAACAAAAAATAATTATCCAATTCCATATGTCTGAATAGAGTCGTGAGACTGAGCCATAAGCAATTGAGAACAAACCCCAAGTCCTGGCACCAAAGAGACTTGTGCTTTGCAGGTCTGTAAGTACATTCTGAGTTTGCAAAACAACATAGTACTAGTGTTTATTATTAGAAAATAATGTATGTGATCTGTTTAAAAAAAACCAGCAACAAAACAGCAAACAAAACCAAAACTTTTCAGACTTGTATATGAATCTCCAGAGCCTGCTAAAGCTGGTTGTGGAAATATTTGGTGGGGACTGCAACCTAAAGTGGGATCATTTTCCCAGTGGATTTTTTAATTACTCATTTCTCTTGTTTTCCTTCATAGCAACTCTCTCCAAGGTTATGTATTTTAGGATCATAAGTGTAATTGTATCCTCAGAGCATATCAGTTCAGTTTATGCAGAGAGCATCATGGCATGTGTCATATGAATTCACTGGTCAAATGCTATCTAATGCTGGTCTGCTTTAGTTCAGATTATCAGTAATTTGTAAGTGTAAGACCATGATCTTTGTTGTCAGTCAGTAGTTATCTAAAACAGAGATCACTGAACTTTTTTCTCAGAGTTATCCTGCTGTTGATAACATAGACTCCTTAGCGGTAGAAACAAAAACTGCTCTGTTCTGTTGAATTTTTAGAGGGTCTGCAGAAATTAGTAGTGCCCTAAGTTTCAGAATAATTGGAAAATAATCAGTCATCTTCTATTTACAGAAGCACATTTTCTAGAATAAACCCAAGAACTCTGCCTTTTAGAGGCAGCTTAGCAGCTTAGCATCCAGCACTGAGAAATCAGTGTAAGTTTTAATAAGCTCTTTAATGAAATTGAGGGTTTGTATTAACAGAACGCCATAGTTCCTCAAAATATCCCAGCTGTATATATTTTCGATGTAAAGTATTATTGGCTTGAACATAGTGAAAGTATAAGGAGGAAAGATGTTCTACTGAAAAATCTATTTCTGACTTCAAAGAAATTTAAACAGAAGAGGCAGAAAACATTAGGTCACTGATCGTTTTCTCCAGAGCCCTTATAAGTCAATGGGAATTGCTGGACTGGATGCGATCAACCACAGCAAATGTGAAAGCTTGGTATGAAAATACCCTCATAAGCGAAGAGATATGATGTCTGATGGTTCTGGATGCCAGAAAATTACTTTCCATGGGGATTTTTAAAAACATTTCTTTTTCAACAAAGTGATGTACAAAATATTTCATGCTATGTTTCATACCTATTTTCCAGGGTGTACACAGCCCACTGATTCAACTAAGGGTGAGGAATTCTAATGTATTCACGCATTTCTCTCAAAATTCTTAAGTCTTCACATAACTGACAAAGTTATTGAGTTTAAGTTACTTTTACGTATTCAGATAGTCTCCTGAAACTTATTATGCTTGTGGGCAAGTTACTGTAACTGCTATTGAGCCAGGTTGCTGCTTATTTCAGTTCACGTTGTGTTAAAATTTCATTTCTAGAACTGGTTCAAATCTGCGTATTTTGATAAAAGCAGTATGAAATCACCAAGATTTACGTTGATTCACGTTGATAGAGGAGTGTAGGAAAGCTTCCTTCTTGTAATACTTGGCTGTAGTGAGTTTTATTAACATTTTATTTCCCTGTTGTAGCTGGGTGATACTGGCTCTCTGCTGCACAATATAAATTAAACAGCAGGTCGTTGGCTCCCACATTGTTCTGTAGATGTCTTCAGTACAGATAATTCAAAATTCAGCCTGGTATATTGCTTTCTGTATGTTTCACACTGAATTCTCGGGAGAGAATACTTCCAGTCTTACCTTTCTGGTATGGAATGGTATCACAGATTTACTTTTTCTAGAACTCCACAAGCGTTGGCATTTGCTGGTCTTCTTCTAGCTGCCTGCCATTTGTTCACTGCATTATTTTTAAAATAAAAAAGACTTTGCCACTATTTGAAAGATTCTGTCAGAGGCAAGGTTATAGCAAAATACCACAAGTAAGCCTGATGCATAAAATGTTCAGCAAGTATCCTGCATACTAGAGGAAAATCCAATTGAACTCTTTTTCTTTAAAAATAGAAATAGAAAAGAAAAAAAGAATTTAGTAAGATTTCTAGTGTTTACGGGTTACTTTTGCCCTGATTAGCCATAGTTCTTACTACATGCATTGGACACACCCAGTAAGATCTCATTTATCAGGATTACAGGTGAAAGCTTAGAAAATGGAGGATTATAATAAGATCAGCAGCAAAAGGCCAGAAGTACCTTTATGCCTAGCAGGCAGCAGGGTAGTGAGCCATGCTGTACAGGTAGTAGGGGCAAGTGCTCATTTCCCATTTGCTGTGTGGTGTCAACACACTGATACATGCTGCTGAGCCTAGAGGTTAAGGTTTCCTAGTCAGCAGAATGTGTAGTATTGCTCTGGCTGATATTTTCTCATGCTGTCTCATGGGTTTCGTGTGCTTTGAAAACTGAAAATGAGTACAGACCTGCTATTCCAGCCTTCATTAAAGAAACCCCGAGGGCACCAAGATGCCAGACCTTAAGCATCTTCACATGGGACCCTCACCCTCTCCCCATGGGCCTGGCAGCCCCACTCCACTTCTGGGCACCTGTATCTGTTTCCAGCCTTGTCCCTAGTCCAGTCTTCATTTTTTCTTGTCAGGATGACCCAGCTGGACCCTGGTCCCAGTCTAGACCCTTGTTGTCTCAGGGGTTGCCAATCAGTTCTGCTGCTGGTCCCAGTTTTGCCCACTGCGTTCAGGGGATGGAGGGCGGGGGGGCTATTGGCACCTTGGGCTGCATTAGGAGGAGTGTTGCCAGTAGGTCAAGGAAGGTGGTGCTTCCAGGGCCTCATGACCAGGCAATTTCTGGACTGTGTGTGGTCACTCATACATAATTACACTTGGACTGGCAAACCTAGGAAAAGCAGGGAGATTAGGAAGAATTCTGTACTAGATGTAGAATAAAAGATTCATCTTGGCCTGGTATTTTGTCTTGGAGTGGCTATTAGTGTATGTTTAAGGGTTACTATAACAGGGCAAGCATACATTAGTACTTCTCCCAATATGTCCTCAGCTTCTATCAATTGGCATCTTAGTATTTCTTGGAATTAGAATTCACACTCTAAGTATGACTAATCAGACTAAACTGTTCCATTTTCTTGTTCAAGACAGCTGTCTGCAAGTCCACAGCAACCCAAGCTGTTATGATAGGCTCTATAACCTCATCTGCTCCTTTCATGATGATATAGAAGCCTATAATTCTCCATTTTAGAGTAGGGTTTTTTTTCTCCCAGTAGAGTCAAACAAGGCTTTGTACTTGCACCTAGCCTATTCATTTTTCTGTCCTTGGCAATGCTTCCCAGAGCATGACAAAGGAATGCACCTTCACTAGAGAGCTGAAGGTCACCAGGTTAACCTCAGCAGAGTGAGACCCCAGCTCAGGGAGGAACCACCAAGAAATCTTCATTCATTGATGACTGAAGGATTTTGTGCCGATTCACTGGAAGTCATCAAGCTGTCTTCAGTTGCCTTGCTGTCACCCAGAGACATTTGTCTTACCATTAGTATATGGAAGACAGAGGTCACTGTATGAGCTGACCCAAGGCAGCTATTCAGCTTTTTCACAGCCACAGTTGATGAAACAAGGTTTCAAGTGATTGACGTGTTTACCTTGGTAGCACTCTCTCCAGCTCAACAGAAATTGAGGATGCAACATCTCTTTGCCTTTGGAAGAGAGCTTATTTTGATCATCAGCAAAAAATATATTTGGAATGAAGGACGTATTCAGTGCTCTGCTGAGTCTCTAACGTTTACCTTCTGCTCTTCTCCACAGGTGCTGCGCTGGGGTGGTGTACAGTAGACACTCATCAGTCAAACAACTCCATCAGTGCTGCTAATGCCAAATTTTGAATGTTCACTAGCATAGCTTTGTAGCCAACACTGAGCTTCTAACTTGCAGAAACCTTTTGTAAACCTTTTAAGTGTTTAAAGCCCTTGTATTGTTAAACTTTGGAAGTTTTCACACAACAGGCCCCTTAAAATAAAAATAAAATATAATTTAAAAAAAAAGTGGTAGCACCTGGTTTTCCATTTCAAAAATGGATTTTTCTAGTTTGCATTTTTCTTAGTTATTAAATTAGAAGTATTACAGTTGATCTATCAGTTTATGAAATTTCAGAAATGAAGCTTATTCAGTTGCAGGACCTTGTTACATCAGCAGAGACAATGACAGTACAATAGCATCTCTTCTTTGGCTATAACGTGGTTCCTGGACTAGATCTGTGGCTCACTGAAGATAAATAGAAAATGACCACTGAGTTTATCGACTTGAACAGCGATGTGAATTAAATTCAATGCACAGAGAAAAGATAAGATTTCTTTTTTTTTTTTTTTATCCACAGAACTTGAATGTCTTCTAACAGCTTTGCCCACTGCATCAGTCACTTTTCATTTAGCAGCTTTTAGATGCATAGCATTAGTAAGAATATAATTTATTTTATCATTACTGGTTTAATTGCTTAGATTATGATGCTTCATAATGTGAATGCAGACAGTGTAGTTACAGACTTTCTCAACAGATTTCACAATATTTCACAGAAACTTAGCATGTTTCATGTGTTAGAGACAACTAAGTTGAACATATATTTTTCCTACCTGAGTAACTTCTGAATAGTTTGTAAGAAGAGATACAACACTGAAGTTAGAATCTGTAAAATACCATGACATAAAACCCCCGAGCTTCTCATCACAAAGAAGTTCAGCCTTACATTTTTGATGCATGTCTAAATTCTAAAATGATTTAAAGTCTACAGATTTGAAAATGCCTAGAAGACTGTAAGACTGTATCGGAACCTTATCAGTTTCAGTGCATCCAATGTTTTGTTTAAACGTGTCTGCCTCAGTTGATATTCTGCCTAAAGGCCAATAGAATAGTTTTACATTTGGGACAAGTTCTGAAATCTAAATCAGGAAAAGACCATTGCTGCATTTTCTATCAACTTTAGAAAAAGTCTGCAGAAGAAATTACATAACCTAGATTCACAGTTGCAGAAGAATTAATAGTAATAGTTTGTATTCAAGGGGACAAGAGAGACTGGTGTTACATAATGCTTCAAAGCTGCTGAACGAAGCAACTTGATAATGGAGGTAATATGAAGTGAAATATCCAAGGTTTAAAGAAACTCTGATGGAATGATGCTGTTAAAGTCACCAGGAAAGCTGCATCTCTGGAGATAACCTTAGCAAGGAACTAGGCCAACTTACTAAAGCTCTCAGCTTCATCTTTAATAGATAAGAAGCTCGTTTTGCAAAAAATCAGTGTAGCACAGTTAAACTGAGGCTCTGGTAATTATAGTAGCTGAAGTTCCTCTGTTAGGTGTCTCTTCCATACTATCCGCTTTTTAAGCGTATGGTTCCATGCTATCCTGCCCCTCTACCTTTTTTTTTTTCCAGCCTCCAAAATAACACCAGGTTTGACTGGTTAAACATGGCATCCGAGAAAAACCAGCTGGTTAGCAGTCAGGCAGTAAGTGGTGTTATGGCAGTATTTCAACACCATAACAAGAAAAGCTGGAGTGTCCAGGGAAACTACCAAGGGCAGTCTCAGAGCACAGTAGGCTTAATGCATCTCTATAAGAGGGAGGCAGCAGAGCATGGAAGTATATAGGGCGAAAGGTCAAACAGTTTTTGGTAACAGATTTGCATGTAGCTTATGATCTGGGTTTAAAAGTGTAGTGCAGTCAAGAAGCACTAATGAAGTTTTGGAACCCACCTATAGCATTAAAAACCCTGCAGGTCCTTAAAAAAGGTAGGCTGGATGTAATAATGCTTACTGAGCCCAGAAGGACAGAAAGCAGAGAATGCAGCAGAATTACAGAGAAAGATCACTGCAAAAGCCAAAAAATGAAAATCAAAGAAAGAGAATATGTGAGAAAATCCCCAGAGAAGAAATAGGCATGGTGTTGCTCTTGCTACCTTTAACAATAAAAAAGAATAATAACAATTTTTTTGGTAATTTCCACCTGACAAGATGACAAAAGAACACTGGAATGACTATGACAAGAACCTGTATGCCCCAAACCCTTACTAATTCGTATATTGATTTTTAGAGAAAAAAATTCTAGCCTTTCTAGTCTGGTAAATGTAAATCAGTGACTTGAATTACCAACTCCTTACTGTTATATGCCTGCAGTGATGTAATAGTCTTAACTAGAGGGATTTGCAACTTTTATGTCTTTTTATCTCATTTGGAAAAGTATAAATTGGGTGTTGAAACTGCAGTGAACCGTACTAAATACCCTCCCCATCCTCACTGGTTGCCTTAAGTGCACAGCTTCTTGTTGCTTTAAGAGGGATGAAAGATTTAGAAGCTCCAATCTACCCAAAAAGCAACACATGCATGCAGGTCTGAAGAGGGTGCTTTCTCATTTGTACTAATGCCAGAATTGTATTGTGATGCCTTGGAAGCCTCTCCAGGTATTGATTCCGGAAAAAAGATGGCACAGGTTCAGCCCTAGTGAAAGCATTGGAGTCAGCTTATCCAGCTTGCTTTTGAGGACTTCAACCATCTATCAAACGAACATAGCAGGTTTTGCATATCCAAATGAAACATTCCTGTACAGCAAATTCTATGTGAATGTATAGGAATGCTTAGCTTAAGCTCGAAGTTACTAAGCTAATATACGTTTCACAATTAACACTTCCATTTTTTTTCCTCTCTCTCCCAAAATGAATCTTCGGTGACATTTTGCTTTCAGATACAGTTACTGCGATTTCGACTTTAAACAATGGATGTTTCTTGTCAGAGAGGCTGTCAGCCCTTTCATTGTTAGTCACGGGGATCCTCACGTGCTCTTCCCATTGTACCTGTAGATCTTTTCCCTTCTCTGGCTCGTGCTGCGTAACCTCCTTTCTTTCCTACGTCACAAGCACTGCAATCCTTTTCCTTTTCTGTTACATGCACAGCAATAATCTCCTGCTAACGCACCAGCTCTGGCTAAGAGAATAAGCTCTGTCACCTCCAAGCTCAAGTAGCTTCCTGAATAATGCCACATGATGGGAGATTACACGCTTAAAATGTATTTCAGTCTTAGAGTTTTCTTACTTGTGGTAATTCAAGCCCTTCCTTGTGGGTTGTGATGTTGCCCATATCCCTCCCCAGGCCTATAACCCTGTGGTCCATCGTCTAGTGTGATCTGACTCCCTGTCTGGCCACCAAACATGTCTCCAGGTCACTGGTGAGTCACATGCCTTCTGAAGGGCCTTTAGCTCCCAGGGATGGTACTTCCCCATATCTCTCAGCCAAGGTGTTGCAACCACAACGCTGTGCCCTGGTGCAGAACTTAACTCCCAAAATTGCAAAGTCCCATGCAAAACAGGTTGCCTGTTGCAATCCTACTGTTTTAGAATGCAGCCAACTATTAGCCTTCTTATTTACTCCTGTAACATTGCAGGTATGTATGCAAGTGTCCGGTTTTAGCTAGGTAGGATTTTCGCTAAGTTCTCAATGAATATTGTAAGTATAAATCTTTCCAATTTATTTTTGGAAATAAAGCTAGCAGGTTGATATATCTGAGTATCCTAATATGCACTAAGAATGGCGTCCCTAAATAGCTCTGTTACCTATAGCCTAAGTTTGTGTGCAGGTATTAGGCTACATGTGTGCTCTTTTATAAAATTTTAGTATTGAAATAACTTTAGAAATGGAATGCAATGTTTCTTCTCATTTCTTATAATTTTTGAACTGTTTGTTTTTGATGGACTCTGAAGTCTGGCAAACAGGTACAGAACTCTGGAGTAAGGCTTTGATGCCTCATGCAGTCAGAGATCCATAAAATACTATTTTCCTCTGCACAGAATCTTGCATAGGTTTTTTTGGGTTTTTTTTTGTATTTTTCTTTTTTTTTTTTTACAGAAAACTAGTGATATAGTAAAGCCAAAGTTGTGAAGGATGCCAGAGCTCATTATGTGCTCTGCTTCACAACTTTGAGAGTGATATTTTGCTCTGTGTCATGCTAGATATAAAATGAGGGTATTAGTTCTTGCCTTTTTTAGTAAGCCTATTTGAGGTGAGATAAGTGTGAAGGGATAATTATACATTATTACTATGATAACGCTGTTCTTAATGTATGGTTTCATGCAATACTTCCTAAAAATCTTATTGCTATGCTGTTGAAGCGCTCATTAGCCTTTTCCCTGTTAAGCTATGGTTTTTCATTTTTTTTTTAACAAAGCAGCATGATTTTTCTGCTGTGACTGTCTTTCTGGCTGGGGACCTTCAGCCAAAGCTTAGCTGAAGAAAGGGGAATAGGTTTCTCTTTCAGTACACTTTTCTTGGCAGTGACATGAAATGGATACAATCTGGAATTATACAGAAAAGTTTTAGGGTGGAAATAATTTTCTTTTTATTTGGCTATCTAAAAGTTTGCTGTCCAGTTGAGGTTAACTGCGTAGCTAAATATTTTCTAGTGAGTACCTAAGTCAGATATCAGTCATCCTCATAGTCTGATTATTCTTTTTGAGTCTGCTGTAGAAACACTTTTGTCGATCCAATCTAATGCATATTTTTACATATGAAAATAAAGGAAATGTCTTTCTGCTGCAGAGTTGTGATTTTTTTTTAACCTGGGTGTACAAGTTTCTGTTTTTAAAAAATGTAATTGAATTTGGAGGTATTAGAAATAATTTACCTCAAGTAGTCATGTAAGGGAGGTCAAGAGCATAGAATTCTTTCTTCTTGTGATTTCAGTTTGTTGCTACCAACAATCTCTCTAGTCAAGCGACAATTATTCCTGCCCTATTACATAGCTATAAATAATTGAAATTTCAGTGGTATTTATTTACAGAGCTGGAGAGATTACTAAACACGCATTGGTTTAGATGTATTTTCTGAGATGTAAAGCTTTTATCGGAGTTTTGCTTTGAAGTTTGAGCCCGTAGTGCAATAGATGCTTAATTTGTAAGGACATTGGGCAGCAGAAAGTCAAAAAAGGGATGTCTGCTCTGTTTGTCAGTGTCTCTAGACCAGAACGTGGCAAAATTCAGGACACCAGACTTAAGTTGTAAAGTCATAATATGGAATCTGTATTGTGGTCTCTGTGCAGTGCTGGGGTTTATTATCATGAGCAGGACTATTCGAGAAATACCATGGCTTATTTAAGCCTGGATGACTTCTTAGAAGCATTATTAAGACATAGATGGAGCATGCTTCTTTCAAGGTGCCACATGACCTTGAATTTTATGGACTCTGTTAGGTGCAGAAGTGTCAGCATCTGCTCTGACAGAGGTATGGAAATTCCAGAAGTTCAACATAATTTCTTCATCTTAGATGGCAAAATCTGTGACATGGGAGAGGGTTTAAAATTGAATGAATCACAGCACACAAGAAGTCTGTAACTGAGATCTATTTTTCCTGACTCCTACTCCATGATATTTCTTCCCTTACTCTACTGTCTTGCTGTCAAAATGTGCCATCTAGGCTTTGTTACCGATACAATGGCGTTATGAAAGAAAACTAAGTAGAAAACTGAAATCTTCTCCTTTAGCCCTGTTAGAAATTCATGTGAAAGGTAGTGAGAGACACCATAAGACCAATACCATAAGTTTTTTAACATACATTTTATTGCTGGATTTATTGAGAAATGTTACTAATCCATTTCCAGCATCAAATGATAAAGTGCGTAACGCAAGGAACAAGAAGCTGACAGGGAACAACAGATCAGAGAGAGCTAAAGCAGAGCATTAATTGTGATTCAGGTTTAATATTTGGATGGGCAAGCTACAAATGCGAGAAAAGGTAAGAAATTATAAATACCATTTTCAGGCAGTCAGTATTTAAGGCCTTGATTTGCTGAAAGACATCTGAAATGTTACTCTAAGTCTCAGTTTTAAAATTACATTATTTAGGCACTAGGGCTGTGGTCAGCCACTGCAAACACAGCTGCGTATGCTTAAAATGCTACTGCCCACCACATGGTCAACGCCACAAGCCGAGTCAGAAGAGCAGAAGTATCTGGGAATGGGTATGAATTTTCCTAAATTGCCTCAGTACTGAATTAGTTGGACTAGTTTAAACTGCTGTTCAAAGTGGGTTAAGCATTAGAAAATTGACAGCTATTGTACTTATGTTACTATGAAGCAAGTAACGGTAAACAATTTTTTGTCTGTTTATGAGACAGCTGAAACATATTTTAAGCAAATAACTTAATAAAAGCAATAACAATAGTCATTAAACTTCTTACAAACCACACAGAGTGTACTAAAGACTTCAACAATTCTCGGAATTACTTTTGTGCTGTACTGGTTGAATTTGCAATCAGAACTAGCAGGAACAGTAAACTAAATTCTGGATTACAATGGAATTCCTACAAATGTGTATATGACATCTAGATTAATACCAAATAAGGCCTTCATGATTAATGTCACCATGAAGAACACCAAAGGTATTAATAACGATTAGACAAATTATTAGACAGTGTCAACCAAAAGAAGAGTTAGTTTAGTGCAAAATGATGTTCAATATGAACAAAATCTGTGTCACTGCTTAAAATTCAAGTTAGCAAAATGATAAGGATCTGACTAAAACTGAAAAGCCCAGACTGTGCTCCTAAAAATGCTGCAGCCTGATCCTTTCTGGTGAGGAAGGCATACATGTTTCTGTTGCTTGAGGGGCACTCTGCGTGGTTTGACGGATTTGCATTCAGCAGGACCAAATTTGGATCCACCCAAGGACCACCGCCAGCATTGTTATGTACAGAGAAGAAAGCATTTCTAAAGTTTGCCAAATATGGTTTCCTTAAAACTCAAATAACAGAAGAAAAAAACAACAAACCCAGACCCTGACTCAATAGCCAGGCAGATGGCATGCGTGGGTAGTATATGAGAAAGTTTTTCTTACTAGTTTCTTTGCATATCATCTCCCCGTAGGCCTTCTTCTACCTCAGTAACCTTCTTATCTTTGCCTCTAATTTTCTGCAGTTTATTTAAAGGATTAAATTTAATTGAAGTAATAGATTATCTGAGGATTTATTTTAAACTATAACTTACTATACTATAACCTAGGAAAGTTTGCATGTGTGTAAAAATGTAGCGTGTCTTAAAAATATGCTTGCATATTTAAATTAGTGACAAATGTTATTAGACTTCGGTGGAGTTATGTGGCAGATAATTGGTTAGCTCATGCTGCTGAACCAGTGGAGCCAAAAGACTTATCCACTAGGCATCATACAGTGCTGTAAGAAGAAATTGTTCGGAGGTTGTTTGCAAGGAGAAAAGTACAAGGATACAAGAGAATTTGATCCAATACACTGAGGGGATTCTTACAGATAGAGATAAATGGAATAAGTCATAGAATTTCAGTCACTTTTCTTTTCCTGCATCTGAAAACATGTCCTCTACAATGGCACCCAGTGCAAGAGGAGGGCTCAGAAGGTTGGCGAGGAGTCAAGGACATGGTTTGGAGTGTGTTATCTCGTCCCAGTTCAGAAAGTGAAGAACCTGCCAGCACTGATGATCATCAGGTCACGGTGACCTTAGCCTCTATTTATTGCAACAGCGTATTCTTTGTTGTATAACCGCATGGGCATGATATATGTAATCTGCAGTTAAGAAGAAAAAATACAGAAGTTGAGGCAGGGATATCCCTGTATTGAGCCCTGACTGGACACCTGACTCAACTGTCCATTTTTCTTCTGCAACCCTCTGCGTGGTTACCGAAGCTCCTCGCACCAATTGGAGTGTGAGGATGTGATCAATAAACTAATTGCTGTGGTGGTCACACATCCCAGCTGACAGTATGAAAGTGCACAACTCTTTCAGAGAATCTTTTCACCTATACACAGTATACTTGATAAATTTTTCCCATTTCTCCGATCACTGGTAAAAACACAACAACCTCTATGACGATGAGTGAGTGTTGGGAGCAAAGCCTCTCTCCAAAGGGAGCTGTCAGGCTGGGAAAGCATAAGGGACAACTAGATGAGCTACAGTAAAATAAACAGCATGATCCAATTATGGTCCTATTTTTGGAATATGTTTTAAAACATTTTTAAGTATGTTACTGAAAAAATGAAAGTGATAAGAGAAATCTTCCTACTGCAATATCCAGTGAGATTAGAATTACTTACTATACTTATTAGTACTTTATTTGATGAATGTAACTGTTCTCTGTTCATGAAATAGCTCTGCAATGTCCTTTAACACATTTGCTGTTCAGAATTATTTGACAAAGCATTACTTCAAAGTTCCTCATTTAAATCAAGCTTTCTGTGAGATTTTGATCTTAGTGCTTGTTTCTGAAGTTGGATACATGCAAAAGGTAAATTACGCTGTATTGTGTTATCCTTTGATTGGACAGCTGGTGCAGGCAGCACCCTTCCCCATGCTTATTTGTGTTGGTGTTTTTCCCTACAAACCTCCTCCTTTCCAGGCAATTTAAATATGAATGCATAAATATCTGTATAGTTTATACTGTAGAGAAATCAAATTGGAATAAAATTCAAAACATTTTTAAACAGTAGCAGGTTTAATCCCTGTCTAGCAAATCTCCTGAACTTCACTGTATAGTAGGAAATACAATCTGTGATACAGAGAAGCAAGATATGAGACAGATTGTCACCAGCTCCCTTAAACAGATCACCAGATAATTTCATCTGTATTGCTGCAGCTCAGCCAGAGGGACAGCTTTAGTGTAGTGGAGTTACTTCTGAACCAGCAAAATTCAAATTTTGCCCAAATATGCTTTTGTTTTTTACAGAAAGTTCCCTTTCTTTGGAGAAACTGGAAGTATGAAATGAATCTGTATTTTTTATCAAAATTCCTTGCCATGAAAGTAGAATGGCTGCATATACATGGTGGCAGGGCAAGCCAGAAATGGACAGTTTAGGGCCTTCCTTATTTAGACTCAAAGGTGTTAGCTGAGTTTTCAAAGCTGCAAAGCAGCTGTTTAAACCCTCTCATTTCAAAGTGGTGTTGAGACCACATGGCCCAATTGTCTTAGGCCAAATTCACAGCTGAAAGCAGTCTGCTGATGTAGCTCTGCTATCAAGTCCTGCTGGTAGTAGTTTTGGTAAGAACTGGAAAGATTGGTTTTGCAACCACAGCCAGTTCTGACTCTCTGGGTGAAATCTACCAGCAAAATTAAATCTTTAAGAAAAAAATGTTCTGATGTTATTTTCAACAGTTTCTACTGCAAAATGTTGCTGAAATGAAAATTTTCTCTCTGCAGTGTTGTAATAGTGAAACATTTTTATGCTGGACTATGACCTTTGAAACTCAGTAATGGAGTTTTATAAAATTGACTGGTGAAATCTTTTTAAAGCATATATTTCAATCTAGAAACAATCTTTCCAATAGCTCTCCTTGTGTTGAGCAACATACTTGCCAACTGAATAACATGGTGCCCAGCCCAGGAGAGTAAACCTTGCTGAGCGGTAAAATGGATTGGGTCAGTTTGGAGTTGTTTCAGTGTGGTTGTACTCCTCTTAATTCAGTTGTATTATGGACAGAGCAATCTCACAATTGCCTAGGGAGTGGTATGTGTACATATGATAAGATGTAGCTGCAACCATACATTTTGAAAAATAGCCATAATACCAGCAGAAACATTCTCAGAGAAAAAATGGGGTAGAAGGCGTGTCTGAAAACAATAGCAGATGGGATGACAATGTGTCCACTTCAGAACTCCTATAATGTTTAGTGGTCTACAGTGAAATAGTTTGACTTTAAAAAAATCAAATGTCAGTGGTTTTTTTTTTCCAACTCTCCACATTCAGTGACCTTTGCATTGAGTGTTCTCTGTGAGCCTTTGAGATGGAGCACATTCAGCATGCGGAGTCCCATGTCATGTCGGTCATCATTCTCTCTTTGACATTTCTTGTGTTCCTAAGTCGATATGTTCCAGATTAATGAGGCATTTGTTCTCAATCAAGAAGCTATTTAAGAATACACTTTTAATTGTAATGGGTTGTATATGATTAATTATTTCTACATGGCTTACTCATATTTTTGGGTAGTTCAAGGCAGATTTATTTTTTTTTTTACAGTGGGTACTGCCCAAATCTTTTCAATGTTCATACTAGTTATCACCCGATAATTTATGGAAGTGAATTGTCTTCATAAGAGGTTGTGAACTTCTTTGAGAAATTTGCCTGGAGCTCTTTGCTGTAATGACCTTTAATGTTCTTTGTCTGTAAAAAGGAATAAGAGGGCTAACACACAAGTTAGTTGCAAAAGCTGTGTGTTTAACTTAATTTGTGGGGTTTTTATTTGAAAGACACTATTGTTTTAGAACTCATCTCACAGTTGGTTCTGATGAGAGCATGTAGCCATTTTGACATTGTTCTGTGCTCATCCCTCTGTATTAATTGAGGTCTACTCTTTTAACTCAGTTATGTCTTTAGAAGAAACTGTGTTTCAATGGCCAGTACATTCCAAACTGGACCAAGTTGTTCCCTACATGTGTGCTCCCTGCATGGGGGAAAAGGAACGGCTGTGTGTTTTCATTTGCAAAGTTTGCTTCAGACGTATTTCACACGCTGAGGAATTCCTTTTTGTTGCTGTTCTTGAAAGGACAAAAGGCTCAGTACTTCAGGGCTCTGGGTCTTAAGGGATTACTGGAAAACTGTGATTTTATGACCTCTTGGTTGGATGGGATATAATTTTGGCAAGTGTAACCATGGGCCTAATGGTGATCAGCACACCAGCCTCTGAGCTGAAGAGAGATTTTGTATTCATAAAGGAAGAAATAGGAAATATTTTCTCCTCTGAATTACTAAATAATTAAATTAATATTAATCCTACCCTTCCTGTAATTTCTGTTGTTTGTGGCTATGAATCACCTGTAGAAGGATTTGGGTGCAGAGGGAGGCTTTTTCCCTTTTCAGATCACCTTTATCTGCAGCTGTCAGATGGATAATATGATCATCCACTCACATGATACATTATCCTCATATTAAGTGGGTCCAGTCTAGTAAAATAATAGCTATGAAAATGCTACAATAAAATAATAATAAGAACCCAAAGTACTTGTTAGAGCTGACTGTAGATAGCAGACTGCTATTCATTGCCTTGTGATTGATTTTTTTACAAGTTTCATGTGAAATGTACTGTGGGCAGCTGGCATCCAGCTATTCTTCTTGGCTGTATCCATTTTAGATTAACAGGGGTAGCATGAGGAAAGATCAGTTTGTTCAAAGGGACCCATTAGGTCTAAACTTAAGGGCTATACCATCAGATTATGTGCTATCTGTGGGTGGCTTTTTGTAGCATATGGTGATTGAATCTATGTTCTCTCCTTCACGTCTCATGCAGAATGTCATGAGGAGCGGTTCCTTCAGAAGAGCTTTCTGTGTAGGAAAGACATTCAAATTACTTTGATTTTTCTAGTATCTATCATGGCAGCATGTTCCCGCAGGGCAAGGGACAGAGCTTTGTAGGTTAGGTTTACAGTAAAAGGTCACAAGTGGTGCAGAATGACTTAGCAGAGAATTAAAAGGAAGAATTGCAAATGAAACAAACCAGAGTCTTGACAAAGTGCAGATATGATGAAAACACCCAATAACTGCCCCTCACTGCTCCTCCTGGCTATGCCATGTGTCATTCAGGGCTCTTCTCACAAGTGCCAGTGACTCATTTTGGTGAAACTTGAAAGGTTAGTATCCTTCCCCATTACTCAGTGGGAGGTCATCACCCCTGATGCAAAGGCAACAGATCTGAATGTGTGATTGCGTATAAGCTACCACAGCTCATGGGTGATTTGTTTTAATTTAAACTACTGCGTAGTATGTTAATACACAGAGCAGTAGAATGGGAAAACAGGAGAGTGGAAACACTTGACTGTTTCACCAGCCAGGAGGGCAGGTGGGAAACGTAATCCTATACCCAGTGCAACTTGACGGTGGTCATGGATCAGAGCTCTTGTTCTAGAGACCACTTCTCCTTCCCTGGTTGTCAGAGGCTAAATTTTGCACTCAGAAGTGCTTTTGTGTAGATGCATGGTTGTGAGGGGGGTGAGATGATGGCAAAGATGAGTAAAGAAACATTCTGGAGTACTGGTTTTGAACTCCGTGACTACAATTGCACTATGAAAACAACAACAACAACAACAAAATAACCAGCAACCCAGCCTGTGTTAAAGATTTTACCTGCAAAGAAAAATAACAACATAGATTTTTAGTCTGAGGGTTAAGAGACAGCAAAAGCCTGAGTTAGCCTGTAGAAAGGCAGAGCTGAGACATGAAACTGCTCTAGTTAAAAGCAAAAGGGCATATGCTGATATTGATAGAGAAGCATGTCACACTCAAGCTTAAAAACTATGTTTCGCTTAAAAAGATAATTTATGGAGATCTGATTGCCAGGTATTCAATTTGGTCCTGGAAGCACTTGAACTCAGATTATATCTGTGAAACAGTCATCCTTTGCACAAATATTGTCAGTGTCAGCTGTATTGAACAGTCTGGGTTGGTTTTTTTGTTGTTGGTTTTTTTTTGGTTTTTTTTTT
>VXBW01005338.1:92351-113325 GCA_013400375.1 Thinocorus orbignyianus
TTTGTTTGTTTGTTTGTTTTGAACATAGTTATAATTACTTGAGTAAAATGACAGTTATGTCCAAAAGGGACCTCTTACAATAAAAAATCATGCTATGCTACCTATTGCAAGTCTCGTAAATGGTTTCATAATCAAATTCAGTCATCCTTTCCTCTGTCTGAATGGCTTGTAATCTACAGAATCTGTTGTTAATTTGTGAGTTTGGGGTTTGAACAGAGTTTGCTGAGAAGGTCATGCTGACTTAGTACCAAACACACTCTTCAGAGAGACTGATGTAAATATGGCTGGGCTGGCCCAACTAAACCCTCTCATAAAGTCACCATCACTAGATGAACTTTGGGAATGGTAGACATAGTAAACCGGTTTTGCCAAAAGAATAGACTTTTCCCGCTGAACTGAACTTGAAACTGCTCGTGTGGTGGAGTCATCAGATTGCTAATCACATAAACGAGAGAGAAAATGCTTCTCAGAATATTCAAGGAAAATTGGAAAATTATCTTTGCTCTAGTCTTCATCTGAGTGTAAACAAGTGACCACAATGATAAAGAGATGTTTGTAGAAATGCTGGATGAATGATAGGTTAAATGGAGTAACAGGTCATGCAAAGTCTGTAGGGGAACTGAAAATCAAAAGGGTAATTTAGGACAAGCTTTCTAGTGGTGAAGACTTGCAGGTCCATTGCAAATTACGTTTTGTTTTATAGACTCATTACTGAACATTATTCTATAAGAACAGTTTGAAAACCTAAAGCATGGGTTGCATGCCAGTGAAAGAAGTTCTAGGGCTGAGTTAAATTTAAAACTTCACATCTCAAAAGTGGATTGTCCTCCAAAGCATAGGTTGGGTGGAGCGAAATGAGGAACTAAAATCTTCAGTTGTGTTCTGAGAGTGAGATGGTCAGATCTAAAGCATGCTGCAGTGAGAGCTCATATTGATTTTGCTGAGGTTTGTATCTACGAACAGAGTCACAGTTTTCCGTCAGAGCAACACTTTCAGGCACACTGTGATTTTTTGCTTGCAGATGCAGCAAGACTGAAATGCTGAGCTTCAACTTCCTTATAAATGAAGCAGGACTGAATTGTTCTGGGAATATTTGAACTTTAATAAGCTGCTTTTTAATAAAAAGACCACTCACACCATGGTAATTCAAAACACATATGATGAGAACTTCCCTAAGGACAGCCCAAATTAGAATTTGTTGTTTTTCAAGGCTGCAGTTATCCCAAATTCACGCACAGTGATCTATTATCTTCCAAATATTTCCTACTTCAGCTTCATAAATGCTTATCCTGGCCATTAGACGCAGGGCAAACACTGAAAACAAAAGTAACATTTCCACTTTTTGGAAACCTTTCACACGATTGGTATCAGTCTCTTTGCACGTATTGAATACCCCTCAGGGAAATTCCGTAGCACAAATCTGAACCGTGTTATGTAAAACCAGGTATATTTTAACTGTTTTGTATATTTTCTAGCAGCATAGTTGCTAAAAGGTCAGCATGGGTATCTTATTCATTAGAGAATGAAGATAATGAAAACACCTATACTTGACACATTCGCCTTTGAGAGAACTGATGAACCTGAGTTTGTGTGAAATAAACTGTGCAAAAAGTCCTGGTGGAGAAACATCTGCCGTAAATGTTTCAGCAGGGAAAAGATATTGTCTGGCTGAAAAATGTAGGACAAATTCACAAATGCAGCATGTTGCTGTTTAACAGATATACGTGGCCTTAGGGACCCATGTGGCTCCATTACCCGTCCAAAGTTCAAAATAAAGAGAAAAATAAGTTTTGACAGTCACTTCTGAGGGAAGTGATAACAGATCAAAGGACTTTCTTTTATTGCGATATTTTCATCATTATGGAAAAGAATCACTTTGGACTTTAGCTGCTGTTTGAAATCTTTACCTTTTAATAAGTGAACTCTGTAAATGTAGCTCAGAGAACAAAGGTTCCTCTTTTACAGTTAAACTTTTAACCCTTGAGGTTGAATTGGTGGAGACCAGAGGGAAAATCCACTGTGTTTTCACTGAACTTTTTACCCTTTGAAAAAAGCTGAACAAGTTTAAAGTTCATACACTGAGCAAGAGGTCTCTACTGGGGATTTCTGGTATTATTAACTTCCTGACCTCAGATAATTAAAAGGGAAGAGTGGAGGCAGTGCAGACTTTGACTCAACTTTGAACTTTTAACCTCTTGAGGAACGTTTTTAGTGTGCAAGTGGTACACACAGTAAACTCTCTTATTAACTTTCTTTAACCCACGGACACAAAAAATGTCAACAGGCCAAAATTATCCCTTGTCCTTTATGTCATATTTCTATTTGTGTAGCAGTTAAACATCAAGGGGGATATTGTTTGGATACAAAAAGTGACAGAGACAACTATTTTCCTGGAACTGGCAAGTACAGGAGGCAAGCAAAATGGAGAAGCAGCCATGAATATGTCAGACACTACAGCAGGGTTTATAATTCAGACTATGTTGGAGTTTACCTTTAGGACATACACCATATTTTAATGTTGCCCCTTAGCAAGATTTTGAAGGTATTTTATCTCTTTATTCAACTGGCTTTACTTCCTCAAACATTAAACATGGTGGCACTCAGCAGCCCAGGAGATTATGATAATCAAACCAATAGCATGCTGAATTCCATATTTGAGCACGCAAATTGTACTTTCTCATGGCTACAACATAAATGAAGGAAAAATCTTTGGTTCTTGTCACAGTAAGATGAAGGTTATCTGTGGTCAGTTGTTTGTCAAGGGTACTATTTGCTGTGTCTGGAAGCATTAGTGTTATTGGGATGTAAAACAGAATTATCATGCGTCCATGTAGTCAGAGATAAAAGAACTTCAGTGAAGAAGAAACCCAAACCGACAAAGAATGTTGAATGACAATATTTGCTATAGGAGAAAGCTGTAAACTTCTGAGCCAAAATGTCAGTAATTAGTATCCTCTCAGTTTTGTCACAATAAGAAAAGGAAGAAGACAAGTGGTTGGTTATGGTTCCCTAAATGCTCATTGCGTATCGTGAGTCTCCCAATCATGGCAATCATTTACCTTCTCCAGTAGGAACTCAGCAGTGTTCAACATAATTTGTAAGATTCATCTCAGTTTTCTTTAGATGCAGAAAAACAATCAGAAAAAAAAAAAGCTGCAAAATGTCTTTTGGAAGCAGATGTGCTAGAGCCTAAAATTGCTGTGTTAGGATTATTAGAAGATTAGCAGGATGTCTAGATGTTATCATAAGTATGGATGCACATATCCTGAAAGTTTTGAATTTGGAAGGTTTTTCAAACATCTTGATTAAAGCCATCTGAACACTGAAAAAAAAATCTCTTTTAAAACACGTACACAAATCAAATAGTTATTCAGGGGATCATCCTATACACCTTGCTGAAAAGAACTCTGAAAGACATGAAGTCTTGAAAATTTTGGCAAAAATGCACATCTGCTTGGAAATGCACCAGATCAACCTGGTTTTCTATTAGTTTTGTTTTTCTACTGCTTGAAAATATTGGTCACTTTACCAGATAGTACGATGCATTTCAAATAGATCTGTAGAGTAAAATATTTAGCTATGACCTGATATTTATTCTGTGTACATGTGGAGGGCATATTTCAGACTAGCTCTGGTCTGATCCCATTAGCCATACACCCATAGTGGTGGGAGCATATCGTAAGTACTCCTAAGGTTTATTTTCTGGTCTGTTTTAAATCTGGAAGAATCTATTTCATGTGCTCTGTGTGAATCACAGGGCAAGAAGTGGACGTGATGAAGGGGTGTGCTTCCAAAGCACCCTCCTGCTCTGGACTGAAATGCCTGTGGAGATGCACCTGGTACCATTGAAACATTGGGAATGTGTTGGGGCTAAAGCTGTAAGTAGAGGGGACTTCATTGTTAGAAGCCACTACAGAGGTGTTTGGTTATTTCCCGCTTGGGGTAAAACTGTCATGACACATCTAAATAAATATGCTGTATTAAATCTTAAAGAAGTGTTGCCCTGTGTCTAGGAAGTCCTGACTCAGGGAAGCATTACGGCTGCTATTTACGTGCTGGAAGAGTGAAATTACAACGAAACAGCTATTAGTCAAAACAAACAAACAAACAAACAAACATGGTGGAGGGTGGGAGTTGCTACATATAGGAAAATTCATAATATTTTGTTTTCTCAGAAGTAGATTTAAACATGGGTTTTCTTTTGTGAGGCCTGTAGATGAGCAGTGTGTCTTCTTGAGCTTTGGCCAGCCTAAACGGGCACATAGCCTCCTCTTCAGGCAACAGTGAAAGAGAGAGAGGGATATGCTTATGGAAACCAGCTTCCTTGTGCTTCACCTGCAGAACAGAGTGAATCATTTCATTGCACCCTGGTCTTGGAGGAGAACCATGGCAGTCTCATGCTTTGGCTGAGCTGGTTCATCCCCTGCTGCACTAGCGGCACTGAGCAATCTGGAGGCTGGGCAGGGTTTCCCCTAATCCCTTTGCAACTTTTATCTCTGAAGATTTTCCAGATTTTCAGCTGCAAGGTAGGTGGCTGCAAACTCTGGTCACTAGGCCAATGTGAGCAATTTTTCATGTGGATGGCAAAGAGCACTCTTGGAATAATGGACTAAGTCGTCCAGACAAGCTTAAATTCCTGCTGCCAAGTACAGGGTTAGTAACAGCATCCCTATTAGCAGGTTACCCAGAAATTTTCTTTCTCCAGCATAGACACAACAGTGCATTTTCCCCTGATCCAGATCACTGAAATGTTTGAATTGGTTTAATGCAGAGGTTTTCCAAAATGCATTCAACCTGTGGTATGGAGTTGGCACAGGAAATTTCAGCTGGAGTTAGACAGGAGAATTTTGGCCAAGTTACAGGCAATTGATAGCAGGGTGCTTATCATAACAAGCGCTGGGAAACGTTGCTACCAGCCTCTCCTGCAATCCCACAGTTCATACACAGAGACAAAATATGTAAAATCAGCATGAGTGTGTATGCACAGGAGGGTGTGGATGGATGGAAAGTGTCACCGTGAGCGTGAGTTTGTGTACTGCAGAGCTACTCATGTGAGAAAATAAGTACCAGAGCCTGTCCCTAGGCATGGATTAAGGAAGGCAATTAGACACATGCTTAGACAATGGGGGTGCCTTCCTCTATCAGACTTTTGCAAACTAGTCTGTCTTTGTGCCCCACTGTGACTGTGGAAGCACTAAACTTCTGCTTTCCCTTAGATTTCAAGGTCGGTAAACCCTTGGCTGTTCTCTGTGGCAAGACCCTCAGCTCTGCTGATCTACATTTGCTGTCTTTCAGAGCTAAAATATGCCTCATCTGTTTTTGCAGACTTTCCTTCTGAGCATGGAGAATACGTTCAGCTTTTAGTGGAGAGGGAGATGCAAGCAGGAGAAAAGTAGTAATAGAGATAGTTAGCACTCACACAGGGTTCTTCAGAAGGTAACTATATGATAGAGAAAAAAAAAATTTTGTTCGGACAAACCTGCACTGTATTTGTTTTCTGGATGGAACATGTAGGTCTGATGGAAACAGACAAAATACAAACCCAGTAATTAATATCATCTGTATATAGATGGAGAGCAGAACTTAAATGGTTTACCTGGGCTTTACGATGAAACCATGTCAGGATAAGGATTAAAAAGTCAAAGCCTTGTTCTTAGTCTTGCATCCAGCCCATACTCGATTACCTTTCTCTCATGCTGAATGCAGATAGCTTTTCTTTTCTCTGCTTCCTGTGTAGGTGTGTGACGGACAGAGTTTATAAAAATTGGGAAGCAAAACTCTCACCTGGCCCTGCACATTGAAACAAGAATAAAAGAGAAATCCTGGTAAATGTCACATCCCACACACTCTGCCCTTGAGTTCTTTAAAGCCAAATGATCAAGGCTGGAATGTATTGCATGGAAGGAAGGAAGAGGAATTAAAAGCCTGCTCCACCTTGCAAAAGGATACTTACAGCTTAAATTCTGGCCAAGGTGAGGGACGGAAAAGTGATATAATTGAATTATAAACCCTGCTTGGGCAGTAAGGATAGCATCCTACTTACTAGAGCTAAACAGAAAGGCCAAACCTAGCTCTAAACATGTGTGGTTGCTCAGGGTACTGGTAACAGTGGTAAAAACCGGCAGTGAATGCAGCCACCCTTGCATTGCAGGGTTCTGCCCTGCCTGCAGCTGCCCTTGGCTGATCTGAGTTTGGCTGCAAGTGTCTGACTGTTGAGCTGAGAGCCAAACACCATGCTTGTAGGTGGAGCTAGATCATATTAAAGCTTTCCCCTGCAGCAATTGTTGTTGAAGGGCCATTTTACCTGCTTCACCCCTCACACCAAATGAAGGGATCTTGTAGCCTTAGGAAGATCCTGATTTAAGGCTCCAGACTGGAGGAGTCTACAGTCTACTCTGAAGGGGTATGCTCGTGCCCTCATTGTGTTTTTCAAAGGAAAGCTTGAAAAATCTGACCTTGGAATCATTTCTGTTCCTCGGCTGTTGCTCTCCTAGATTATACATAAGTCTAATAACATGCAAAGATTTATGTGTAGTGACTACTACTTATGCCAGGTTAGCTGATTGATGTGCATGTCTGTTTTTCATTATTACTTTATTACTCTGCAGAGAAGACATCTTAGTGTCCACAGGGATGAAGAAGACACAGTCCCTGCTGAAAACAGCTTGCAATCAAATTTGAGACTTGATAGTGAAGGATGGCAAGACAAAATAGTGACTAGATGCAGGCTGAGCTGGAGTTTTATTAACAAGACACTGCATGCACTTCAAAGCCTTCTTTCTTCATGCTGAGCTGGAAAAAGATTGTGTTTTCTTTTTTCCCCCCCCAACGTAACTAAGTCTGTGGGGCTTATTCATTGCTACAGGTGTTAAGAAGGATGTGCCTGAAGTTGTGAACAGATACGGGTGTATAAATAAAAAAAAATACTGAGATTGAAGCTTACCAGGGTAGACAACTTCTCTCCTTTTTGCTTCTTTGGTGTCATAGCTGCATTTCCAGTAGTTTAACAGAAAAGCATCCCAGTCAGGTTAACAATTACATTCCAGACCGTATCGGCCAAGTTGGCTACTGGCAGAGAAGTCTTCCTACCCTGAATGATCTTTTCTTGCCAGGATAGGACAGCATATTACTCTCCACTGTATAAATTATAGAACTACACAAAAGGAGGGACACGTTAATAGTCTCTGTAATCTTCATGTCCAAATTGCGTATTAGTTGCTTATTTTTTTACTCTCAGCAGTGGGACTTCTTGCACAGAATAAAGATCAAAGTGTATTCTTGTCTCATGCCTCATGCATCACCAAAGACAGAGAATAAATTATAATACTCCTTATGTTCCTTGGTGAAGAGCTGTGAGGCAAAAAACCACATAACTTTGTTTTAGAGAAATATGCCAATTTAAACAAGAGGTGGTAGTGAACAGGAAACCAAATAGCAAAATAAGGGTTCTAGTTTCAAATTGAGACATATGAAACAGAAAATGAATGTACCACAACTAATGTACTTTTTTGTTTTTATAATTTTTTTTTTATTTCACATTCCCATCAATACAAAACATACATCTGGAATTGAAGGCATAAGTGAATAGCCTAATTCATCTGATAAAATGCTTTTCCTCTGACACAATTCAGTCTGTCCACTGGGACGACAGAGTATTTTTCTTTGATGCATAAGTAATGCCTTAGATGTTATTTTATTATTGTTTATTCTTAAAATGTTTTAAGTGTGCCTTATACAATATTGCATACAGTAAGTAAGATACCTTTTGTCTTCCTAGTGTCAAGCATTAGAAGGAGGAACTAAAAATAATATGTTAAAAAGTAGCATTAATAAATAGCTGCTAATTTTAAGGGTTTTGTTTGGTACCAAGAGCACAGAATATTTTGCAAGTAGTTCAGGAACTTATGCTGCTAAAATGTCAACCTCAGATCCTACCTTACCGGTCACAAGGCCATCAGGATTGCTGGATACTGTACTGAAGGAGTACTTGTTTGTATGTGTGGGATTTTGAATGTTTGTTACTCACCCCCAAGGTTTCAATTTTCGATGTACCACAAAAGTAAAATCAAAGCACAAAGCAGTGGTCTCTGACTGTGGTGAAGACATCATAAAATCAGTGGTCACAGATAGTACAGAAAAGGTGGTATTGATTCCATACTACTGAAAAATTGCTGTTAGCTCAGAAATTTAAGCTTTACTTTCTCTTTTAAAGGACCCTTATTATGTTCTGGAAATAGATTGTTATAATGAATTTATACTTGTCCACCATCACATCTTGTCCAAAAGGAAGTCAGAGAAGCAGCAAAGTAAAGGACTGGTGAGTTTCCTAACTTCACTATTTAAGGAAATTGAAGTAACTTATGGTTAGCAAAAGTTCAACAAAATCACAAAGCGAAGCTGAGAGTTTGACCCAGTGAAAGAACACCAGAAGTCATCATCTGGCTTGAATTCTGGCTGTACCCCAGCTTTCCCTCCCAAGAAAGGCAGATTCACTCTCCTTTTAAAGCAGATTACTACCTAAGCAAAAAAATCCCCCCATCTTTTTTAGTCACAGTTGTAAATTTTACATGTTTGCTTTATTAGCCAATCCACACTACATTTAACGAAATTTGTGTTGTGCCATAAGTCGTTCTTGTTTACAAGTACCTTGTTCCCTAAGAAAGGTAATTTTAATGTCATAAGAAACTTCACATTTTGCTTCTAAGGCTGATATACCCAATGTAAGCAGCCTTCCCCAAAGAAGAAAGGGAGGAAAGTAAGAAGGCAGAAAGCACTGTGTGAAAACTTTGTTAGGACAATGCCGAGCCTGCCTTTTCTCCCCAGTGGCAATGGGCACGGCAGCGTGCTCTCCTCGAGCGTACTGCCATTTTCTCCTTTTAGGGTAGCAAATCCTGATCTGTAAAAGTTCACGGTGGCACAGGAGCTGCAGCCAGTTCCAGGAATCTGCTGCCGCTCCCTGGGTCAGCTCAATGTTGCTTTCATCAGAAGTGTCACTGCAGTGGGGAGAAGTTGTTATAACGAGTTTCAGGAGGCATTGACATAATCAGGTCAGCTGGAGGTGCATAAACAAGGGAGGGGGAACGAAACCCATAGAGAAATATGTGTCTTTCTATCCTGTCCCTGGGAGACACGAAGCAAAAAGCCTTTGTTCTTACCTGCTGGCATGGCATCCTTCCTCCTCACTTTTGTCTTTTTGGCTGCGAGGTGTTTTCTTCAGTGCAACCTGACAGACCCAAGGACATTTTCATCCATCGCATGGATCTTAGGCAAATTTTCCCTTTCTTCTTCTTGTTATCATGGCAGGCAGGTTTTTTTAGCAGGCTGCTTAATGGCTAGGTACCCCCACTGCAAGTATGTCTGTCAGTGAGATGGAGAGAGAATGGGGCCGCTGGGGAGGGGAGAAGAAGGAGAAGGGGGAACTTAAAGGAATATTGTGCATTGCAGGAGCATAAAGGGAGCTTGCACTCCTGACAAAGGAAATACTAGTGGGCTTTTGTATTTTCTCCTTTAGGGAGCCTATTGAAAGTTTTTCATGACAATCATGATCTGAAGAGAGACAGGAAAAATACCGTGTTATGTAATTTACATCTGGATATGGCACATGCTAGTGCAAAATTTAGTCAGTTATAGGGCAGGCTACTATTACAAATGAGGCTGAAAAACACTTTTCAGCTAAAAAAAATGAATCAAAAAGTATTGACATTACTGGAGAATTCTCTTTTCTCATGTGATGTGACTGATATCAGAAGTAGGGTCTGCAATCCTGACTGGAAGATGAAACACTGCTTATTTATTGGGCATTTAGAGTACATATACGGTAGCATGTATGCCAATATATAATGCAATCTCTAGCTATATTACTTAAAGATAACTGATTTCATGAGAAAGAAATATGCTAGATCCTGTCTTTCATGCTGTAACTGTTGCTGAACAATTCATTTTCCTTTGGAGGGAGAGGTTTTGGGGAATATGAAAAGGAGTCTCCACCAGTCCCATCTCCATTAACCATCAAAACTACACAACAAAGGAAGAGGCTGGTGATAAAAGGAGACAGACAGAAATAAATTTTGTTCATGAGAAGCTGAATTTTTGTGATCTGCCACTGAACTGGGAGAACTCAAGGATTAAGGGGACCAGTTTTAGGACATCCTCTTGGCAGTTTGAGGTGCTCTAACAAGAAGATGCAGCTGGTAGATTAGATACTGTGACCTTCTCTTTACAGCAGCGAGAAGATGAAGTCTGCCTTTGACATTAGTGGGTAAAGATCTGCAGGGGTTTTGAATAAGACTGATGTCCTTGTAAGTACAATCTCCCACTTCTGGTGAGAGAGCAGCAGTGTATTACTGTCTATATTTGGATTGTTAACATGCTTTCTACCTACTTACACTTCACTTGCAATTTTGGATAAGTAGAGTCATCATCTTCATTTTATGCCCCAAGCTTTTGTCTGGTACAGCTGCGTAGTGTTAACAGCTGCTAGTTTTTGTTACAGAAGTGTCTGCATTTTAGGAATAGGCAATGAGATTTCTGTGCTACAGCTTGTTCAACTACTTTGTAGATTCAGGTGTATAAAAAGTACTTAATAATAATGATTTACAAGATTAATAATTTGGTAAAAAGAGATTATGATCCATGTTTTGATGTGTAATTTACTATTGATTAGTTATACAATATGCAGAAAACCTTGGGCTCATTGAACAAAACCCCGGGTCTAGAAATTAGATTGCTCTTCTGCAGCTCAGTGATTAAAATAAAAAAAAATACTCTATCACTTGTATTTACATTCTTGCTGCAAATCAGGTCACCCTGCCCTTTGAGTTCTGTTTTCCACAGAATGGGCCAAATCCATTCCTAGTGTGACTCCCTTGACTCCAGTATGGTTGCACAAGAGATGACTGTAGCTCATTAAGTCTACAGAATAACTCTATTTTGATTATGGATGAAAAATTAGTATTTGGGTGGAGTCTTATTCTTACTGGCATGCTAGGTGGTTTTTTTCACTGACATTAACTGGAGCTGGAATAGACAGAGTTTACTTAAAAAAAAAAAAAAGTACACGTTTTATCTGCTCTCTAGCCATTGTACAGAGATAACCATAAGACTGTAAATGGCAGCAAGATGAGAAGAGAAAATAAATATTGTAGCTTAGCTGTATCTTCCTCTGTTATACCATTCTTTGCTGAAAATACAGATGCAGTTCTGATGCAAACATGAGAAATGAATTGGGTCCATTTGGTTTATTGCTTTCTCTCTGAGGTGTGAGCACTGGGTATGGATTAACAATGTGAGGGAGATGCTCACCTGAGCACCCCACAGAGGAGGTGCAAAGAGAGAGCCAAGTATGGGTACTAGCACTAGGAACTGCTGGGATAAGCAAAGGGGACTGGAAATTCCTGTCTCCCTTGGACAGGTGGGACACTAAGCAGGGAACTGCCGACCTTCAGTGTGGGAGGGTATGAGAAAGGCATTGGGGAGGCGGGATAGAGCTAGCTGGGAAGGCAAATATGAGAAATTAGAGACTTTCTGGAAAGAATGGCACTGAGAAAGGTCAGATGAGGTGCCTGGGGAAGAGACAGTTTGTTACAAAGCGGAGAAGAGATGTCTGGAGTCACCCATGCCGTGTAGCAGGACAGCTTTCAGTGGACAACTGATCTAATCCCTCTGCCCCTATACAAGAGAAACTGGCCAAGACAGTCGTCTTTCTGTTGTCTCGTCTCCAATTACTTTGCCATAGACAGGGACCTGCAGTGCCCCAGACTGTGTCTGGTGGCAAATAAATAAATCTGATTGACTAGCACTGTGAACATTAATTCTCTGGGAGTAGCAACAGAGTGGCATTGCCCTTTGTACATGCAAGGGCCAGGAAAAAATATACTGTACCACTTTTCTTCCTGATGTTTAGCTGAAAGTAACATTAAAGACCTCAGCTCCTCCCAACAGGTCATTAAGCCCCAGGAAATACCCAGTTCCTCTATCGTTATTGCTTAATTATTTTCAGCTCTGTAATCTAATTTGCAGTTTGAGTCTACGTTGATTCTAGCTGTCGTATAACTGCTGCAGTACAGGAAATGCGACGCAGGTTTGGCTCTACTGACGTCTAACCCTTCTGGTGAAAAGGGCCTGTTTCTAAGCCTGCAGCTTCAGGAAATAACCCCTTTTCTAGAAACACTGAAACCTTAACATTCTGGAGATTTCACTTTATACTATTTTCTTTTAAAAATTTTTTACAGAGTTTACAATGCAAAATGGAATATAATAAAAGATCTTTTATTGAGTATGTGCCATTACTCTTTAGTTTTAAAGCAGGATGTTAGAGAAATATGTTACACAGAGGAGCTGTTAACATATTCATTTTATTTTAATTAAATATAACAGATGCTTCAGGTGTTCCAAAAAACCAAGGAAATAAACTCATAGCTATGCAGGGAAGCTGTCTGAATATAGGAATTAAAAATGAGATAAATTAAATATCAAAACAATTTAAAGCTTGAAGTATTATTAGTATTTAAAGGAGATAGCTTTATTTCAAACAGAAATAACTGAATTTATAATAACTACTACCTATTCGGTTTCTCTAGAAATCTCCAAAAACTAACAGGAAATTAGAGCCGTAGGGAGCCGTCTGCTTTGAGATATGTCTCATCAAGACTCTCATTCTTATGTCTGGAATTGTTTGACAAAATACAGGGACAATACATACAGTTCATAGTACGTGATATATGAGATGCTTTTGAGCTCAAAGGTTCTTCTGGATGTGTATTTGTCATGTGAGCCTGCAGGAGGACACTTAATCTGAAATAGAGCAAAAAGGGAAAGAATGTGAAGAGATCTCTGAAGTGTAAATCTCCAGGAAGAGATGTCAAAATAGGCACAGAAGGAAATCATCTAGACTCAGTGTTGAGAATGAAGGAAGCATATGGAAATTAGTGATCAGCAGCCCAACAACTACATAGTTGGTGAATAACCTTAATGAGCAGGAAGTATTGCAAGCAAGATTGTATTTTTTTTTTCCTGTAGCCTTTTTGTTTCAAACCCTTCATGCATAACCCTCTGAACCTTGGCTTCAAACCAGGTTAAATAAACCTTTCCATTGTTTTGCTACAGGTCTGTCTTGTGTCAAGGTGCACCAGAATGGAGCAGGGGGACTGAGCCTGCAGAGGAGGAGTGGGAGTGCCTTCCTGTGTGTACTGAGACACTCTGAGAGGTTCACGCAGATGTTCTGAACCTTCTGTTGCCACATGTTGGCTTGTGCGGTGTTACCTATGGCTGGTGCAGTACAAGGTCTTTCTGTGCAGTGTACAGGGGTATACGGACCATTTCTCAGTCTATGGGGATGGTGAGGCATCTTTATGGGGTGCTTCTGACCTGCCTCAATTTAAAATCTCAGGATCAGGGAAATAGATTTCCACACAGTGGAGATAGTCCATTTTTGGCTCCTAGACTCAGCTGTGTGGGATGACTCTAAAACGCAGTGTGCTGTTCAGTGTTCCTTGTATGAGGGACGTGGATTATGAAAATGTGTGGGATGTTATTCCTGCTTCTCTCTTCTCCTTCTTCATCACATAGCTCTGCGAGCCTGCAAGCTACAGCAGCTCCTCTGCCATTAGCACTGCCGTTATCCCACCAGCAGGGGATTTCAGGGGCTGGTGTTAGTGCACTGAAGTGGTGTGCACTAATGAAGCACTACAGTGAAAAAAACAATAATACTCTCAAGTTGTCTCAAAGCTGTTGTTCAAATGCATGGATGTAGAGGGAGAGAAAAGAAAAATTGCAACTAGCCTCCATGTCCCCTCTACAGGAAAATGATTGCTGCGGTGTCCAGATCACCTTCTCTCTACTCCCCAGCCCTGTGTCAGCAATATAGGTGAGCCTCCAACAATTTAATCTAGTAATGCATTGCAGTTGCAAAGCCTTTCCTCCTGAACAGTACTGTGGCAGCTAGGTCTGCCATTTGAATAAAAAAAAAATTCCTAATAACAGAGTTAAGTGAATTAATTCGAAGTAAATAAAGCTGAAATGGATGTGTAAATAACACTCCATCGGTATTTTCCTGGTTTAAATTGGGAGAGAGTTAATAGCAGATGATATTGTGCTGTATTTTGGATTTAGGAAGAGAATAATGTTGATAACACTAATATTTTAATTGTTGGTAAGCAGTCCAAGACTTTTCAGATTACTGGCCTGCCATAAAAAGACATAAAAAACTCAACCTGTGAGTTTTCTCACTTTCACTCTTCTGATTCTGTCCCCCATCCCACCCAGAGGGAGTAAGTGAGCAGCTGTGTGGTGCTTAGCTGCCAGCTGGAGTTACACCACGACAGTTATATAGAACTGTTGCACTATTCCAAGTCCCCTCTTTTTAGTACTAGGGGAAAATACTCTTCCAACAAGTATCTTGAATATCGAGCTCTGCTTGGCTGATTCAAAATGAATAGGCAGCTTTGTGTTCTCAGCCTGTATTAATTTTTAGACTTAAAAGTTCTGACTGAAGTCATTGGAAGACGTTTGATCCATAAGTAATGCAGGATCAGATCCTCTTTCCGGGTAAAAGACATAATGAAAGGTAAGGAAATGGCAACCTCCCCTTTCTTCATGCAGTGTGGTGACTCTTTGCTGTGATAAGACACAAAAGTAATGATTCAGAAAGAAAGGCTTTAATGCTTAGAAGAAAGGTTGAAAAGAGAAGATATTCAAATGACAGCTAGAAGAAGGGAACAATGCTGATATAATTGGAGTAGACAAAGGATGTTCACTTTGTGACACATTTGAGAAACATCCAGGAACATTTGTTATGCCAAAGCAGGTTCATGGTTCAGTGGAAATGCCATCTTCCGATTAGGGAAGTAAGCAGAAGAGGCAGCACTCTGATCAGACAAGGGAACAAAAACAGTTCAGGGTTCCAGAGCAGATAGCAGTATACAAGTTTAGGTATATTATTATGATAATAATCCTGCTAAGTGTGCATAGCATTTTCATTTAGTGATTGTTTCACTGAGGAATGGCTACATAATACTGCTGTTTGCTAACAGAGTGGTCTTTTTAATTTGGGATTTACCCCCTTCTCCTCCTGCAATTAGTACTTGTGAACTAGAGACTGTGTTTATTTCTGGATTTAAAATATATGATAAGAAGGCATGGTGAAGCCTGCTTGTGCCTTGAGCGATGTCTGATGACATAGGAATTATTCAGATTTGACTACTGAAATGCTGGCAGATCTTTCACACCAGCCTCATATAACACTATGCAATAACAATTAGAATCCTTGGTTTACAGAAAAGAAGTTTGCAGAAGTGGCTTTTAAAAAAAACACATTTTGTTAGAAGAAAAGCTTCTCTTTCCTCACACAAGCTGCAGCAATTTCCACAAACTGTTGAGGTGCAGGGAGGCAAATTACAATGGAGTTCATTAACAGAAGCCAGAAGAAGCCCTTAGACTATTTTATCTGACCTGAATGATACGTTTCATCTAGCTTATAGCTTGGTGATCGAAGGTGTGTGGTGCTCACAAATGTGTATGTATACATGCACTCACACATACATATAGTGGTATATGAACTATAAAGGTGATCTAATACCTATATCCATATATACACCCATGTATTTTGCTTTGTTCAAAAGCGAATTACATTTCTTTAATTGCCTGGACTGAAACCCTGGGAGAAAAAGTACTTTTACTCTTGGTAGTGTAGGCAACTGAACCTACTTAGGACTAGACAGTCCCAGGGAAGCTGGATGGAGAGGAAGCATCCGCTGAGCTCTCTTTAGAGGAATAGAAACATTTTTTCCATGCAACAGGAGGGATGCACAGGGTTTGCACCCCTCAGAAAATCGCTGAGTAAATGAATTCAAGACTGAAAGGACCTGCCTGTAAAGACAGAATGGGCAGAAGAGGGAGCGCTTTGGAAGACACTTAGAATCATAGAATAGTTTGTTCGGAAGGGACCTTTAAAGGTCATGTAGTCCAATCCCCCTTGACTGAGCAGGGACATCTTCAACTACATCAGTGTGCTCAGAGCCCTGTCTGACCTGACTTTTAATGTTTCCAGGTGTAGGGCATCTACCACCTCTCTGGGCAACCTGTTCCAGCATCTCACCACCCTCACAGTAAAAAATTTCTTCCATCTATCTAGTCTAAATTGACCCTTTTTTAATTTAAAATCATTGCTCCTTGTCCTATCACAACAGACCCTGCCATCTGTCATATAAACTCTAAGTACTGAAAGGCCACAACAAGGTCTCTCTGGAGCCTTCTCTTCCCCAGGCTGAACAACCCCAACTCTGTCCTCATCAGAGGAGTGCTCCAGCCCTCTGATCATCTTCATGGCCCTCCTCTGGACTAGCTCCAACAGACCCATGTCCTTCGTATGTCAAGGGCTCCATAGGTAAATGCAGTACTCCAAATGTGGACCCATCTGAGTGGATCAAGGGAGAATCATCTCCCTCGTCCTGCCGCCCAGGATATGGTTGGATTTCTAGGCTGTGAGTGCACATTGCTGGCTCATGTCCAGCTTTTCACCCAAAAGTACCCCCTTCTCTGCAGGGCTGCTCTCAACCCCTTCATCCTCCAACCTGTGCTGGTACCAATTGTTTCCCTGACCCAGGTGGGGGCCTCTCCACTTGGTCTTGTTGAACCTCATGATGAAACCCACTTCTTGACCTTGCCTGATACCCTTCTCAGTGGCTGAGATTTTTCTGTCTCAAAAGCTGATTGTTACAATTTTTGTATTTTAATAATATCTGGGAATTTTGAGCATTTTCAGGTTTTAGGGTAGCTGAATAGGTCTAGACACATTCACTTCAGTACTGTTGTCTAGCTTGGGCTACATGGTGTTTTCTGATATGATCCTAATAGTTTGTATTAAATAAAGAATAACTTCCATATGGGCAACCAGTGTTTTCCCAAAGGCATCAGGAGGAGGACAATCTACTGTATCCCTGCATGGAGTACTGACTGATTTCCTTTTATCAATATGTTCTTTATTCCTATCTGGAATTAGTTAGGCTTAAGATTTCAGCTTTTGTTTTTGTTTTTATGACTGCTAAATTGTCAAGCCCCTAAGCTACAAGTACCTTCCCCCCAGTAAAGTGGTTTTAGCTGCAATCACATCAGCTCCTGATCTTTTAGATAAGAAAAAGAATGACATTTTCAATCAATGTACGGCACTTTCTCTTTCCCTTATATATTTTTTGTCTCCTTCTCTGTTCTGGCTTTAAAACGTAAGCATTAGACCTGTCTGTAGCATTGTGGAGTATATCTCATCAGTCTAATTCACTGAAATAAGTTCATTAGCCCTGCTCCTGCTGATTGGCTTCTCTTAGGTGCATCCAAAGATTGTATGAGTCTTTTTTTTTTCCCCAAGGAGAACAGGTTGAACTGCTGTTCGCTGTAATCCGGCACCTTTAACAGGGGTACAACCAGGGTGTGGCATCTCTAAGGACCATGTATGACTTTTACCTCTTGTTCCTCTCACTCAAGAAACAAATTAATTGCTATAAAAATTTTAGTCGTTTAACAAACTTTTTTATATAGTAAATAAATTATATACAGTTTAGAAACTCTACATGTATTTAGCAAAAGAAATAATATTGTTGTAGGTCACTTGTTCTTTTACCAAGAGCTTTGGTATGTTACTGCTGTTTGACGTGAATCTGTTTTTGCAAAAAGAGTCATAGATTTAACTTGCATAATTATGGCACAGCATAGCCTCTGGTGGTTTGATTTTCCAAATCTCAGAGACACCTAGAAGAGTTTGCTGGTTGTACACTCAGCTAAGCTGATTATCCCATAAGGTGATCTCCTGTGTCAGCTTGCCCTCTGAGATATATAGCGTATTTCATATTACAACTGAATCTTCCAAGACCTTGCATTTGGAGTGAAGGATTGCCCTTGCCCACAATAACTAAAAATTTTGCATGATGGTACTTTTACCCTCTAATGCATTCTTCTGCAAACTCTTTCCAGAAGTTTCTTCTCTTCCTTTTAAAGAAGAAAACACTTCCTTCTGAACTTCCCACCTTTCATACAAAATCTTCAGCTGACTCACAAGCAACAAATAGATGCTTTAGTGTCCTAAGTTAGATACTCATTATTCTTTTAATAAGTAGTCTAATATTCATTGGTTCCTTTGTTATGAGTACAGTGGGGAAAAAATAATTCTATACACTTCCCTTCTCTTCTCTAAAGTACAAGCAGCTGTTGCTGGCATCACTTCCAGTGTTCTGAGCTTTCCATTGTGACAGAATACTGAAGATTTTTCAGTGGAGTTACCTGTGGACACTGAGGCAGATTGGCTGAATAAATTCTCTAATGGGACACACATCTGGAAAAAGCTGCTATTTAATTTGCAGTATTATTGGAGTGATATTAGATGTGGCAGAAATCAGCACATGATGTGTCTAATTTGGGGAAGAGTTATCCGTTTAATTTTCTTTATGTAATCTGTCTGTGCACGTATATGTGCAGGATGGTTCTGTGCACGTAATACTTAAAGAACTGATCTCTTAGTAAGAAGTGTTTGGCTCTGAGAGCCTTAGAGCTGAAAAATTAAGTAAATCAATATATCGCTTACTAAACCAAGAAGTTAATAGTTTGGAAACAACATCTGTTTGTTCTAATTTGCAAATTTGGTCTTGCATATGAATCTAAGGCAAGCAACATTCTTAAGATGTGGTGCCAGAATGCAGGTTTATTTCTTATTATTACAAATCTCTAGGCTGCTCTCAACCGTGTTTCTATGTGGCAAGCCAAACTTATCCTTGGAGTAAGACCATTTTAGTCAATGGATGCATTTGGCCCATTAACTTTAGCCTGCAATAAAGTCAAGGGCAAAAGGATATTCTTATGCAAAGCAGAATCACTGTAGATACGTTACTAATCACTGAGAATTAGAATGAGTGTATTTTTGTCCTTATAGCACCTTTGTATGGCTTTTTAGCTTTTTTTAAATAGCATAATTACGAGGACTTTTTTCTCTTCTAAAAAGAAATCATAGTTTTATTTATTAATACAAAGTGATGAAACTATTAGAAATCCAATGATATTTCCTAAATCTCTTAGTGTTTCTGTGTGTGTGATTGCTGAGCAATGGTCATTCTAATTACAATTCCATAAACTGTCTATGGGTAAAAGGGCAGGCTGTATGTGAACTTTCCAATATTACTGTTTAGGCTTGAACATTCTTATGAATCATTTAAACCTACATATTTCAAAGAAAAATAAGTTCAAAATATCTATAGAGGAAACCCATTCTCCTTAATCTTGTATGCAGATCTACAGGAAATCAGTGAGACCACTTGGTTGAATATGACATCAGCTATCTGTAAATACTTGAATTTCATTGAAAGTGGAATTTTACAACATAGTTTATAATATGCAATATTTGATCTGAACAATACTACTAATCTCTTTCCAGTACTCTGAAAACCCATAACAGTAAAATATTACTGGCAGAATTAAAGGGATTTTTCTCCTTCAAATTTAAGGGCTCCTAACATTTTAATTTTGTTTAGACTCATCATGATTGGATTTTAGCAGAAAATACTTTTTAGTGTATTTTTTAAATGTATGTCTATATATATATATATCTGAAAGAAGAGATTTCATTCATAAAGAAATAAAACCCATCACTATATTTAATTACAGTGTTCTGAACTGAAATACATAGCCAGTGGGAATAGGACTATTGATTAAAAACTAGGGTAGCTTCTGTTTAGTCTGTTGGAGGCTCTTCTATTTTTTTCAATTACTGTGTGTAGGAGAGGTCAGTCAGATTGCACTGTAAAATTAGGTTAAGAGACAGTATTTCTATCACTGAACTACATGTGATCCACTTTTTAAGAAAAGACACAGTAGAATACTTATGCTCTAAGTTCAGAGCACTGCTGTGCCTGGCATAAAGAGCTTTTAGTTTACCCTTCAAATTCATCATTACAAAACCAGAGATGTCTACAAAACAAAGCACACTACAAACTGATATTCATATGAGTGTAAATAGTCTAGGTTTGTACTATGTATTTGCCTTCAATTTAAGAGAACTTTGCTATGGAAATTACAATGGATGTTTTGAGAGCATAAAGATGCAGACGGAACACCAAATGGATTTTAAAGAAGGAGATCTTGTAATGGTATATAATTCTCAGATACTTTCTCAGGGACAGTAGCTCTTACCTGACAGTCTAGTTGAGCTGTCTGAGCCTTCCCAGCAGGGAGGCAAGTTGGCTGAGGGCTGATGAGCCCCATAGGCATGGGTTGCTCCATGTTCATCGAACAGTTGGTTCCTCTGTTGCAACTGCTGTTATTTTGTATTGCGGTCAGGTTTGCATTTGTATAATGAAATATGTTAATTAATAAAATGTGATATGTGATATCATTGATATATGAATAAGAAACATAGTAAGATTTTCCAAGAAGATAATCGGGTTTTGCTAAGTGTCACTTCTCAAGGAGTTATAAATTGATAGAAAACAGAGCTGGAAAAGATCACAGAATCACAGAACGGTAGGGATTTGAGATCATCTAGTCCAACCCCGATGCCAAAGCAGGTCCACCTAGAGCAGGCTGGACAGGAATACAGCCAGGCAGGTTTTGAACATCTCCAGAGAATAAGACTCCACAACCTCTCTGGGCAGCCTGTTCCAGTGCTCTATCACCCTTAAAGTAAAGAAATTTTTCGTTACGGAATCATGGAATTGTCAGAGTTGGAAGGGACCTCTAGATATCATCTAGTCCAACTCCCCTGCTAAAGCAGGATTGCCTAGAGCACATCACTCAGGACTGCATCCAGGCAGGTCTTGAAGATCTCCAGAGAAGGGGACTTCACAACCTCCCTGGGCAGCCTGTTCCAGTGCTCTGTCACCTTCACCATAAAGAATTTTTTTCTTATATTTGAATGGAACTTCTTATGTTCCAGCTTGTGCCTGTTGCCCCTTGCCCTGTCACTGTGAACCACTGAAAAGAGTCCAGATCCATCCTCCTT